>VDFB02134148.1:0-53750 GCA_007258455.2 Sequoia sempervirens | reverse complement strand
ATCCTTAATTTCTCGAAAATTAAACATTACAAGACGACATCAAAATTTGAATTTAGAGATGTTAAAATACCGCCAAAAACATAGTTTAAATTCAAGTTCAAAGACCTAGGGAGGACCCATTCGGGCGAATGGGTCACAAGTCCCTATTTGTGGAACACACATTGCTCAAGGTAAAGTGTTATGTGTTGGCATTAATTATTGTCAAGTTTTCCTTTTGGAAAATGTAATTAATTATTCTTGTAGATGTAAGATAGTGCTTATTAAGGCATAATTAAGTCCATTTTAATTAAGAGGACCCAAACAAAGTGTGAAAATGTAAAGGAGTACATTTTTCTACACTACAATTACCAAGTTGGTTAGTTTATTTTATTTTCTTCTTATCATCACACAAATAACCTCCCTTATCTATGAAAACATGCTTGTTATACTTACTATCTCCTTGAAATAGAGGATTCACATAATCAAGAATGACTTTCTACATTCTAAAATTATTTATAAACATTGTATAGGCTAGTTCATCATCAAAACTAAATTCAATGCCTAGAAACTTGTGGAGGGTAGTGGGGAGTAGTATTCATGTTTTCTATACTAGTCTTGAGCCTATGGTTCACTAGAACCAATGGTTGGGAGTTATTTTTCACAAGGATGCCATTTTTCAAACTAACAATAATATCATTCTTATCCATTTTTTTAATAGGAATAACATAAATAATTATATATTCCTCATCCATTAAGGAATTCTTAATATTAGGAGGAGTATCCTCCAAATAAACCAACTTATTATTCACTAAAATAATCTAAGATGAGACCACGTTAACTAGAAAAAGGATTAAATTATCTTGAATAGGAGGACAATTGAAGGGATTCTCCTCCTTCATAATCACACTAGCAAAGACAATCATAAATAGTTATACTATCAACATTAGACTCAATTTCCATATTATTCATAACATTATTGATTATATGAGCTTCATTGTTCACATGTCTATATAGCTTTATGCAAAATTTTGGTCAATATCTTCGTTGATGCCCCTATTTCTTGTGCAAAAATATAAGAATTTGGTCCCCCACTCAATTTCATATTTTAACATATTACCCCCCAATTGAATATACAAAATTTCTTGAACAACTTGCAGGTTTGAGAGAAATTAGAAGTCTAGTATTGAGATGAGACAAGGTATCCCTTGTTTCTTCCACTCGAAGAACATTTCCCAAAGAATTAAGAAGCTAGGGACTAAAGGCTAAAAGTTAAGGAAGGTTCTTGAGATCAAGCCAAGTTGGAGCTAAGTTTACTATAATTTCACTAGGTTTAGAATCACAAGGCCAAGGAGCAACCTTGAACACTATTTGATCTATGTTCAAATTTTTTAATAAATATAATTTGCATACTATGAGCCTTAAAGAAAACACATAAATAAAAATCTTTGTGGATCATTTTGTAAAATGAAACATATATATCCATTTTTCCTCCTAGATGTTTCCAATTCAATCATAAAAAAATATTCTATAAGGAAGAAAGCTAGCATCTAAGAAAGTTCAAAGAATACAACAATAATTTTAATTCTATCCATCCAAAATGGGAGATATTCAAATTATTTGGGGCAAGGAAGGTGTCTCACTATCTTTTCATCCTTTGGACTTTGGATCTTTGACAAAGTCATGTCCTCCAAATCCATTATCAATCCTAATTTCAAATGTGCAAGAACATCCAATATGACCCTTGACTCATAACCTATAAGCATTACCTTGTAGGTTTTCTTCTCATTGAGATTCTCATTACTACTGCGCATGTCTTTCTCATTACTTTTTGTCTTATTAAAAGCATCATCACCACTGTAACTCTCTATATTGACCCTTATAGTATTCTTTTTTTGCACATGGAAAACTCGACCAAGTAGAATATTCTCAAACCATTTAAAATTAAGGTATGACATATATTCTTTACATGCATGAGAAATAATATACAAACCATAATTCTAGGTCAATAAAAATAAAGAACACAAACACATAGAAACTAAGAAAAACAAAAAAATAAAAAAGGACCCACACAATTAGCACACAAACCTAACCAAATTTCACCACCAACAATAGAATCAACAAATTTGGAAAAGCAAACTTTGATGAAGTGAACCAAGAGCAATGAAAGGTACTAATTAGAAGAAATATTAGTAAGCCAAGAAGCATCCAAAAATAACAATGGAGAATAATTCATCTTCCTCACCACTTGCAGAACTCTCCTCTTTTCATGTGTCCTTGAACTTTACAAATCAACTAGAAAGAGCTGTTATTGTAATCTTATCTTCCCAAAATCATCATCCTATCCAAAAAGTGTTATCATGTCTATATCTATCATTTGCCTCAAATTTTGCACATACTTCTAAACCTATGTTAAGTTTAGGCAATGTTTATGAATAGTTTAAAAGGAACTTGCTATGTTAGGGCATGAAATTATTATAACTTGCCAATTGTGCCTCCATTTGTAATTTTCTTCATAATGAGTAATAACAAGATAAAAGCAAGTTGAGTTCGTGATGTTTAGTGCAAAGATATTTATGATATGAGAATGCTCAATTGTTTCTCTTTAATGTTCTAAAATGATATGCAATAATTTTTCTAATGTTCTCCTTGATATCGTTAGATCTTAAAATAATGTCCTAGGATTCATCTTTAAATAGGCAATCCTAAGTATTCAATTTAAAAAATTTGTGTACAAGTTAATTGGTAATGGTTATTTTTGGGATGCAATTCATTGGAGGAGTGATAAATTGGGTAGTAATTTAAGGCTAATAGAATCACACCAACATTCTTGTTCATGGGACAAAATTATTATAGCAATTATGTGTAGGATAGGAAAAAGGATAGAATTGAAATTTAGTCAAGTCCACAAGGAATGGGTTGGCTTAAAAATAGGGTTAACATTGGGTTCTCTCAACTTGTCCTTCAAAACTCTCGATTGGATCACTGGAACAACATATTTATCAAAAAAAATGTACCAAGTATGATACTTTTCGTCTCTATAAATAACAAATGTGTGTGACTTAGTAACACAACATCATTTCAATGACACCTTCACAATTAGGAGCTAACAACATTATTAAAATCAATAATTTTTTAGTGATGAATATTTTTCAATTGGCTAATAGTTGAAATTAGGGATTCAAAATTTGGCTAATAGTACAAGTTGTAAGGCGACCTAAATCATCACCTTTTTACAAAATGTTATTTTAGTCCTGGTTAAATTTCCAAAACATTTATTTTCTTTAAATTTTAAACTCAAATTTTTTTCGCAATATTCAATACCTAATTGTTGGAAATATGTGCCTCAAACTATACAGGCTGAAACCTCCATTAGAGTCAAGTTGGTGTGACATTCTATTTGTTTGGCTGACTAGTAGGTTTGTTTTATTCATTTCTGAACAGGTCATTGTGACCCTGCCATTGTCTTGTTGAAAGGTTACACTGTGGAGTCTATCGTTGTAGCATGATGTATTCGCTATGACCTTATAGCGCTCGGGAGACCTCTGGCCGAAAGGCCATTCAATCGTATATCGGTGAGACTCTTGGCGACCATGGTCTTCGGTGAAGCTAAAGGTTCTCGCTAAGATGTCTCAGCGAAGTGTTGATCTCTTGCCGACAGTGTATGTATTGAAGTCTTCAGGGTAACTCTAATGTTTCGGAGAAACGTCTCAACGAACATTTAAGGTCTCACCGAAAGAAACACCTTTTGGAAGTCTTCGGGGTAGCTCTTGGCAACAGTTGGTCATCGGTGAAACATATGGATCTCGGTATGTCTCGCGAAGTCGATTATTTCACGACAGTGTATGCTGTTCCTCGGTGGAACTCTTAATCCGATGAAGCTAAGATAAGTCATAGATCAAGAAGTCTTAGCGAGCTAGCATGTCTCTATTCTAATAATTATTTTATGTTGGAAATACTTCGGGATAAATATGTAGATCGACATGAACTCTTGGTGGATAGGTGGAGTCTGGTCAATTTCTCTTTGTGCCCTGAGGGTGGCAATCCATGGAATAACCTAGTGACTCGCTATGATCTCCTCATGAAGTTTATAAGTCAGTGACCTATGTGGAGACTTGCAAATCCTTTGGAGCTCTATATAATATTCGTTAACTTCAAAGGCTCTAATTTCCAAAGGCTCTTGGTGACATCGACATAGAGAGATCGGCGACACTCTAAGAGTGTCTGTTCCAGATGCCAGCATTACACCGTTGACTGGGTCTGACTGTCATAATGTGGAACCTCAGGATCTATTAGAGTAGCTTCTAAAGTGAACCCAGTTGGTTCATACAGCCTATGGAAAAGCTTCCAAATGTGAAACACCATGGATATAGTTGGAAGTTGCAGACGCTTGGGGGTTGGATTGTAGTTCGATCAATAGTGAAGTGTGAAGAATTAAAACTGTATCAGTAAAGGATTTAAAATCTGTAAAGGCTATAACTTGGATGTTTTCTGTTCGAAGAAAGTTCATGATGAATGCTCCTGTATAATGACACTAGAAAAATAAGTCTGGAATTGTATGCAATTTTGATTACCGTAAAGTGATTTCTCCTGGTGTGGTGGGTTTTTCTCCCGTAAGGGTTTTCCCACGTATATCTGGTGTTCATGTGTGTTTGTCTAATACTCTGTTTCTGTAATCTATTTCATAGTGCATCTCAACTTGACTGTAATTGAAAATTTAAAAGTACTTCTGCATTCTTTCCTGAGGTATTGACTTTAGGAGAATTTTTTTCCCAAGATTCAGTTTCCTTTTCCTTACAAGTGGTATCAGAGCCTGGCCAGTTATGTTATCCTTGGGGGTACATTGGGTTTTTTGTGTCAATATTGTTTAGTGGGAGTTTTGTAGAGATTGTTATTTCTATTTATAGATTAAGATGTCTAGTTCATTTGGGAAGATTGAAATAGAGAAATTCAATGGCAGTAACTTTGAATTATGGAAACTCCAGATGGAGGATCTCTTAGTAGATCGAGATCTTTGGCTTGCTGTGTCCGAACTAAAACCCATGTATTATGAAGCAAGAAGAATGGCACCTTGTAGGATAGAAAAGCTAAGGGGCTGATAAGGCTCTGTTTGGAAGACTCAGTTCTTCTCAATGTGCATGAAGAGAAGACAACTTCTCTCTTGTGGAAGAGACTGGAGTCTATTTATTAGGGGAAATCTTTGGTGAATAAGTTGTTCTTGAGGAAGAAGCTCTACTCTTTGAGAATGCATGAAGGGGGGTCTGTAGCTGATCATTTGAATGCATTTAACATGCTGATCGCACAATTAACATCTGTTGGTGTAAAGATTGAAGAAGAAGATCATTGCATGCTTCGCTATGTTCTTTCCAAACTCGTGGATCATCTCAAGATGGTTATTGGGAGGCTAAACATCTAGTCGATGAAGATGTTGTTGGTTCCTTTATCAGTCAAAAGAGATGAGAAGAAAATCTTCCTGATATGGCTAAGGAGGCTCTTGCTGTCAGAGGAAGGTCAAAGGAGAAAGGAAAGAAGAAGGACAAGAAGTCCAAATCGAAATCAAAGGGGAGATCAAAGTCTCATGGCAAGAAGTCCAAGGTGAAGTGCTGGAACTGTGGGCAACCTGGTCATGTCCGAAAGGATTGTAAAGAGGAGAAAAAGAAGAAGAAGGGATCTTCTGATAATGGTTCTTCTCACAGTGATGGTGACGCCTTCATTGCAGCCTTGGCTACACAAGCATCAGATGATGTCTGGCTGATTGATTCTGGAGCATCATTCCACATTACATCTCACAGAGCATGGTTCACAAAGTATGAAGAATACAATGGTGGAAAGGTGTACTTGGCGAGTGATTCAACCTTAGAAATTGTTGGCCGTGGAAGAGTCAGAATCCAATTCCCTGATGGCAGAATAAAGGGGATCAATAATGTTATGCATATACCAGGTCTGACTTGAAATCTATTGTTTGTAAGTATGCTAAATGATATCGGAGTACAAGTCTTGTTCTCGGGAAGTGGCTGCAAGATAACTAGAGGTTTAATGGTGCTGGCTAGAGGTGCTCGAATTGGTACCCTGTACAAGCTAGATGCACAAGCAGTTCATTGTAACAGTGTTTCTTCGAAGTCACTGAAAGCTGCTCATGGAGGTAAAGAGGGAAATATCTGTAATTATGTAAACTCTACGTAAGTAAAACTTCCTGCAGAGAAGACTATGCTTTGGCATCATAAGTTAGGCCACATAGGAGAAAAATGTTTAAAAACCTTGAAGAACAAAAATCTTGTTGAGGGGCTTGAAGATTGTAATTTCGAATTTAAATTCTGTGAACACTGTATATATGGAAAGTAGTATCATGTTTTATTTTATGACAGTCCTCATAAATCTTCTGGTTTGTTAAATTATATCCATTTAGATGTGTTTGGTTCAGTGACTGTTCCTTCATTGTCTAAATCAAGATACTATGTGTCGTTCATTGATGATTATTCAAGGAGAGCATTTGTTTATTTTTTAAAAGGTAAATCAGAAGTGTTCAATCGATTTAAGGAGTTTAAAAATCTTGTTGAAAATCGACCGGTAGAAAAATAAAATGCTTAAGGACCGATAATGGCGGTGTGAATCTCTGTTCTCGCTGAATTTGAAAGATAATCGCAGTGCCATCCATAATCAAAAGACACAAGACTTACACCCTTACCTACGCCATAATGAAGCCGCGCGTTCACTAGGGACAATGATGGCAGCACGGCATGCTTAGTAGTGCTGGTTTTGCGAGAAGTTCGCTGAAGCTACCGCTACCGCTGGTATTACTTAGTTAATCGGTTCCAAACCGCCTCTTGTTGATAAGACACACCTTTGAAGCGTATTTAGTAAGAAGCCTCTTAGACATTATTATTAGAGTCTTTGCTGTGAAGCATATACTTATGTACCGGATGCAAAAGATCTAAGTTGGAGAACAAGGCTATCGTTGGTATTTTTATCACATAGTGCTAAACATTAAAAGGATACAAGTTTCAACTCAAGTATAGAGAAGGTTGTATGTCAACATGAGTGTAATCTTTGTGAGTTGAAACCTTCCACTATGGATCTGGTGTACGAGACAAAGTCAGGAAAATAGTAAGATGTATGTGCCACCTCCTACACCAGAAAAGAGGGAATTGAAGATTCAAAATGTACCAAACTCCAGGAGAGAGCCTGCCGCAGCTCAAAGTTCAAGAAGAAGAACCCACTTAGCTAGTGAGGGAGGTCAACCCGAGAAAGGAAACAACCGAGTAGGTAAGGGTTCTCATTGATTGATTCTACTTGTGCCTATGCTTTGATTTCTAGTAACGATGAGCTCTAGGATCCGTGAAAGAGGCATTTAAAATGTCCGATTCAGATTCTTGGTTGGAAGCCATGGAAGAAGAGATGGCATCTTTAGATAAGAATGAAACCTGGAGTTTGGTGCCCTTGCCTAAAGGCGGAAAGGCTATTGGCTGCAAATGGGTATTTAAGAAAAATTGTCTGGGACGCGAGATAAAAAAATGCGACCAGTTGCAAAGGGTTATCTCAAGTAGAGGGGAATTGACTATGGAGAAATCTTTTCTCCTCAGAAAGCCGAATGGCCATTAGATTTCTATTGTCACTTGCAGCAGCGTATGACTTAGAGGTTGAACAGATGGATGTGAAGACAACATTTCTTCATGGTTATCTTGAAGAAGAAATCTATATGTCCTAGCCTGAGCACTTTGTTGAGAAAGGTAAAGAGTATGCAAATTAAAGAAGTCTCTGTATGGGTTAAAGCAGTCACCTAGAATGTGGTACCATAAATTTGATACTTATGTATTATCTTTAGGCTTTGAGAGATCAAAATCAGATCACTATGTATATTATAAAGCTGAAAGTGATCAAGTGCTTGTTATTGCTCTTTATGTTGATATGTTGTTCATAGGAAATAGCAAGTTAATGATTTCTGATCTTAAGTCTCAGTTGTCTGCTAAGTTCGAAATGAAGGATCTTGGTGCAGCAAGGTATATTTTGGGGATGGAGATAACCAAGGATAGGAAGAATAGAAAGCTTTGGCTCAGTCAGAGTAAATATATCAGGACTGTTCTTGAGAGGTTTTGTATGAATGATTGCAAGTAGTTAGTTGTTCCAGTCATGCAATGAACGAAGCTATCTGTTGAAGACTGTCCAAAATCTCCTACTGAGATGGAGGACATGACTAGTGTGCCCTATATTAGTGCTGTAGGCAGTCTCATGTATGCAATGGTCTGTACAAGACCAGACATTGCCCAAACAGTGGGAGTACTTAGTCGATTTATGGCTAATCCAGGAAGAATACATTGGGATGCTGTGAAGAGAGTGTTTAGGTATTTGAAGGGAACTTCAAATTTTGCTTTGTGTTAGCATGGAAATTTGGTTGAATCACAGAGAACTCTCAGCATTCGGGGTTATGTAGATTCTGATTGGGCAGGGGAAATTGACAGTAGGAGATCCACCAGTGGATACGTTTTCATGTTGAATGGTGGTGCAGTGAGTTGGATGAGCAAGCGGCAGACTGTAGTCGCTTTGTCCACTACAGAGGCTGAATACATGACAGCTACTCATGCTTGTAAAGAAGTTGTATGGTTGAAACATTTGTGTTCTAATATTGGTTTTGATGCAGGGGAAATAACAATCTTATGTGACAGTCAGAGTGCCATTTGTATGGCAAAGAACCCAACTTTCCATGCCAGGACGAAACATATTGATGTACAGTACCACTTTGTACGAGATATGGTTGAGGATGGAAATGTTAGTTTGGAAAAAGTTGATACTCTAGAGAATGTTGCAGATGCATTGACGAAGCCAATGAGTACAGACAAGTTCAGGTGGTGTGCCAGTTCAATGGGCCTTAGTGCCCATGATTTTCAGTAAGTTATGATGTGCTCTGGAGGTGCTTGTATGATTTTCGTCAAGTGGGAGATTGTTGGAAATATGTGCCTCAAACTATACAAGTTGAAACCTCCATTAGAGTCAAGTCGGTGTGACATTCTATTTGTCTGGCCGACTAGCAGGTTTGTTTTATTCATTTCTGAACAGGTCGCTGTGACCCTGCCATTGTCTTGCCGAAAGGTTACACTGTGGAGTCTATCGCTATAGCATGATGTATTTGCTATGACCTTCTAGCACTCGGGAGACCTTTGGCCGAAAGGCCATTCAATCGTATATCGGTGAGACTCTTGGCGACTATGGTCTTCGGTGAAGCTAAAGGTTCTCGCTAAGATGTCTCAGCGAAGTGTTGATCTCTTGCTGACAGTGTATGTATTGAAGTCTTCGGGGTAACTCTAATGTTTCAGAGAAATGTCTCAACATACATTGAAGGTCTCACCGAAAGAAACACCTTTTGGAAGTCTTCGGGGTAGCTCTTGGCGACAGTTGGTCATCGGTGAAACATATGGATCTCGGTATGGTGTCTCGACAAAAGTCGATTGTCTGGCCGACAAGTGTATGTCTTCGGTGAAACTCTTAACGATAGATGAAGCTTTCGGGATAAGTCATAGAGATCGGTAAGAAGTCTTAGCGAGAGCTACATGTCTTGCCGACACTGTTTTATGTTGAACACTTCGGGATAACATATGAAGATTGATATGAACTCTTGGCGATAGGTGTGAGTCTTGCCGACTTCTTCTTGGTGCTCGGTAGGTATGGGAACTACGGTATAACCTTAGTGACTCGCTATGATCTCCTGGCGAAAGCGATAAGTCAGGGCGACTACGTGATGACTCGGTGTATCTCTTGGAGCTCGATATAATATCTTAGCGACTTCAGAGGCTCTTGGCGACATCGATATGTAGTATATGTGGCATCGACAGTGTCTCGCCGAGATGCCAGTGCATTACAAATTCTGTTGATCGTCTGACTGTCATCCGTGGAATCTCGTGGACGAATGGAGGAAGCCGAAAGTGAACCGTTAGCAGTTGGTTCGTTGCGACAGTTCTGTGAGAAAGCTCAACAGTCAAGAAACACCATGGATATAGTTGGAAGTTGCAGACGCTTGGGGGTTGGATTGTAGTTCGATCAATAGTGAAGTGTGAAGAATTAAAACTGTATCAGTAAAGGATTTAAAATCTGTAAAGACTATAACTTGGATGTTTTCTGTTCGAAAAAGGTTCATGATGAATGCTGTTGTATAATGACACCAAAAAGATAAGTTTGGAATTGTATGTAATTTTGATTACTGTAATACAAAGTGATTTCTCTTGGTGTGGTGGGTTTTTCTCTCGTAAGGGTTTTCCCACATATATCTGGTGTTCATGTGTGTTTGTCTAATACTCTGTTTCTGAAATCTGTTTCATAGTGCATCTCAACTTGACTGTAATTGAAAATTTAAAAATACTTCTACATTCTTCCTTGAGGTATTGACGTTAGGAGAATTGTTTTCCGCATCTAGTTTTCCTTACACTAATTACATCATATTCACTTAATTTTTTTAAATTTTTTTTTATTCAAGGGGTAAACGCTTTTGACCCAGAGCTATGAACCAGAATACAACCACTTAACAATACCACCCCAACGGGGTTTGAACCTTGGTGACGAGAACAACAATGCCACCTTTAAACCATCACACCATGTGCCAATATCGACATTCACCTAAATTTTATAAGTTATAGTAGAAAATGAAATTAATTCACCAATAATTTTATATAATTATTGGTTATTTTAGGGCCATATCGATAATTTGTAATCATCACCATTGATTTTATTTATAATCTAATGGTTGGGGTTGTATTCAATGAATTAAAATGTACCCATTAAGCTCCAATGCCCATCAAGCCCAAATTTAACTATTGGGGTTAAATTTTGTGGACCAAAATGTACCCGCATGGCAATAGAACCTAAAACATTAGATTATAAATAAATTCAATGGTAGTGAACAAGAATTTAGGGCTGATTTTAAATATTCAATGTTTGATTTAAAATATTAAGAATTTATAAACATGAGCACTATACCTTAACTAGTCAGTCACTACCACTCTCAAACCCTTCCTTTCCAATAGGATTTGCCTATTTTTCATCAAGATTCGTCAAGAATTTCTACAAATTTATTGTAATTTTAAAAAATTGCCAATAAAACTTTTTTTTTCAAAAAAAGGAAAGATTTGCCAATAGGAATTAATATTTTTTTCAAAAAAATAAAAGATTCACCAAGATTTCATTTTATTTTTTACAAAAGATTTCTTAAATTTATCGTTAATTAAAATGCCCCATGTTACTTCTCATATAGCCTCATGAATCAAGATAACTAGATATATAATACCTAGAATAATATTGGTAATCAATAATTTCAAACAATATATGTTGATAGTTGTGCATAACCAAAAAAAATCACACACACCGACATTTTGTCACTAGGAAATGATTCATCTTATCACTCTTAAAAGTAAACTTAATTAGAAAGATAACAAAACTATATACTACATCTTATCACTCTTAAGAGTAGACTTAATTAGAAAGAAAACAAAATTATATACCCACGTATATACAAAAGGATAAACACGTGTCTCCTCTAAAAGTAAAGAAAGCTATATATTTACATAAATATGGCATCTCTATTTTTATATAAGAGATAACAATATTATAAATGAACATATGTTTAAATCCTAAATTATCTTTTGAAGAAATTGTTATAGAAAATTTAACTAATCAAAATGAACTAAAAATTGAACTTGACCCAAACACACCTCCTAAAATTTAAACTTTTGTAAATGATATAATAAAAAATATAGCTATTATACTTACCAATTAAAGTACATCCTTTCCATTATACATTTTGCAAAACATAACACTCAGGAGATTCTACTTTGACAGGTGCAAGCGATGGATTCGCCACCAGTTCATCCAAAACCTCAGCTTTCTTCCTTAGCCAAGCATTGAGAAAAGCCACCATAACTCCCCCGCTGAACTTCCGCATGGGTTCCCTCGCCACCCCGTTCTTACACAAGCAATACGATGACCTGCCCCTAAATCCGCTAGTCTCGTCATCCAAAAAGTCCATGTGGCCATAGTCAACTGCCACGAAATGATAAGCCGGGGCGCAGCACTCTCTGAAAAAATCGACGTGGTTCACGCCAGCCGGAGCGCAGGGAGGAAATAAAGGGTTCCTTTTCACCGGCCCCAAACCCGATCCTATAACCAGGGTCGGAATATTCCCCGCAAAGGAATGGTCTTTGTAGGTTAAAATCGGCGGCGGAGTCTGTTTGCCGGCGCCCATCCCGTCGACGGGATCGATTCCCAGGAGCGCCGCGTAGGGCGACGATGGAGGGAGCGGGGTTCGACCCAGCGCCGCCCCGAAGGCCACTTTGCCGCCGCGGCTATGGCCGGCGATGCCCACTTTTTGGAAATCCGGCTGCACTTTTTCCGGCAGATGCTGGCAAAGCCCCGCGCGCAGCCACTCTGTGATGGCCACTGCGTCTGCTATCTCTCCCCTGGCGTCGGCTCCGGCTGTCGTGTACATCTGCATAAAAATAAAGTGAGAAATATTTCATTTTGGAGTGCGAAATTTATAACTGAATCAACTGCTCTTAAATTGTGCTGAATCTCTGTAAACATTAAAAATCTTCTGATCTATCATGTTTATGAACATTATGCCTTAAATTCCACAGCTTCAGAAATCCCTGACCACTTTCATATTCAAAACTGTACAAATTTCAAAATATTTTATTTTGGAGTACGAAATTTATGACTAAATCGATTGATCTTTAAATTGAGTTCAACCCTGTAAATACTAAATGCCTTCTAATCTATCATCTTTATGAACATTATGCCTTAAATTCGACAGCTTCAGAAATCCCTGAACACTTTCCATTCAAAACTGTACAAATCTCAAAATATTTTATTTTGGAGTGCGAAATTTATGACTAAATCGATTGATCTTTAAATTGAGTTCAACCCTGTAAATACTAAATACCTTCTAATCTATCATGTTTATGAACACTATGCGTTAAATTCCACAGCTTCAGAAGTCCCTGAACAATTCCATTCAAAAATGTACAAATTTCAGTGGTTTTAAAGATGGAGATTCACAGAATTATATAACCTGAGGAGCAATTGTGATGTATCCATGGGAAGCAATGTGTTGGAGAAGTTGAGTATATAAGTAATTGGCGAGGAGGTAGCCGTGAAGGAAGAGGAGGACAGGGTAGTCTCCTTGTACAGAAGGCACAATCAGCATCAGAGGCTTGGGAGGGAAAGGAATAACATTGCCTGTGCTTTGTCCTCTTCCTTGAGATATTGTTAGGGTTTGAGTGGGCAGAGGGCCTTGCTTGAACACATCTTCCACCTGCATTTCTGTGTATTCGAGGATAAAGTCGAGTGCGAATAATTGTACAGGCTCAAATGTTTCTACTTATCCCCAAAAATATCGGGTAGATGTATAACGTGCGTCTCTGTGTGCCATAGGTTCTACTGTCACTATTTTCTTTGGTTCATACTACTGCTTAGGAGGGGGAACTGGTTTTTCTATAATGAGTATATTTTTATATTAAAAATATATAATTTATATAAAATATGGGTGGAATGAAATGTTTAGGTAGGAAAATAAAAAAAATTAAAGGAGGACACATTGTTATAGGATGTAGGGAATAATATCAACCTAAATCAATTTAAACAATTTAATATATTGAGAATTGATAATTGTTTTTGATAAGATAAGCATAATTTATAGGGTGTTGTACCTTTTACACATCGAGCCTTAGGGGTAAAAAATGATTAGGTCCAAGATCATAACAAAAAACCACCAAAACAAAGCACAATAACAATAGACAAACATCCGACAAAAAAACAACCCAACAGACGAGACACAACAACAACAAACTAGCTAGCATTCACCCAATTCTAAGAGACGAGGAAAACAACATCCTCCCCAACTCAGTTGGGGCCTTCCTATGTAGCCTTCTTATCAATTTCATCCTTAAGAACAGTAGAAAGGATGCCAGTCACACGAAGGACCAAGTTGATAGTGAACCGAGCCAGACCAGTGAACTTTTTCTCGAGCTTCTCCACCTGCTCCAGTAGCATGTGTAGAATTGATAATTGTTTAATGAATATTTATAATTAAATAAAAAAGATGTAAAATTTAGTTTTGGAAATTATAATGAATAATAATTTTTACTCATTAATGGTATTAAAAGTAATGTTTATTGTCTACCCTCATTTCTAATAGGATAGGATTGCTCACTATTCACATTTTTTATTGTTTGCAAAATATCATAAGTTCGAAATAAATGTTAAATTCACTACAAATTAGATCCACATTATGTAGGGTCAATTTTACACTTTGTAATACTAATATAATGTGCAAAAATGATCTAAAAATTGTGGGATTGAATTGATTGATTGCATGCAAACTATTGAAAACAACTTCCCCTATATTTGAAATTTATTGATCTATAAAGACTAGTGGTATTGAAAAATGTCTTTTGAAGGTCGTCAAATTGCAAGGGTGTGTACTCTTTGTTTGATCCCTTTGATTAGATTGGCTTCATGGTATTGGAAGAATATTGAAGATAACAATTATGCATACATGTCTCCTAAACGAATTTGATGAAAATTAGATTAATTTTAGTACTTCAAAATAAAGTATTCTTTAAAATGTACTTTTAATGTATATGATTTTCAAATATGAAATTACTTTTAGAAAAAAATAAATAAATTGCACATTGGATTCCTTTAAATACAAAGACATGGCGATAATTGTGCAAATGTATACGATGTTGGCTCATAATGGCTCATGAAATGGGTAGGAGTTAACAAAATTTTAAATTTGAATATTTGAATTTCAAGGGTTAATTCCAAGTAGTGCATAATTGAATTGAGTCATCAACACATTGATTTAGGACAAGGTGTGAATATAAAGGTGGGGAATGAATGTATAGACGTGGTAGCAAGGATGGGCACAATAAATGACTAGAACTAGAAAATGTATTGGAGTATGTCCAACTAGGGATGTGATAAGGTCAAATGTGGGAACTATGTGACCAACTTTACACAAGAGTGCTTCATTTGTCAATTTATAAAATTATATTTTCATTCCATCAAATTGAGCTACAAAATAAATGGCAATTGGCATGGGTATGCAAATTTTATCATTACAACAATCACACACTAACTAACTTAGATTTAATTGAGGAGCTAAGAATTGATAATTCGTAATTGAAATAGTTATGGATAAAAGTACAAACATGTGTCACACTTTTATAAAGGAATCAGTCAACACAAACAAAAATTCTTAACTTCAATTGTATAAAAGTGGTTTTTATATTTCGAATTTCAAAATGATGTAAACTAATGAAATGTAGAACTCTTGATGAAATTTATTCTTGCATTTTTTAAATTTAAAAAAAAAAAATGTTTTGATATTTTTCCTATAAATTTAAGAGTAGATTTTGAATTGTTGAAAATTTTAAAAGCAAAGTGATTTGAGTTGACGTCAATTAAAAAAATAAAATAAAATTTATTTTCTCCTTTTTTTTTCAAATAGATAACTTCAATAATAAGTGCATGAAAAAAATTAAATTTTTTGATGTATATTTTCCTCGTAATAACATGTTAAAGTCAAGCATACTAGAATTTGATAGTTTTCATTGGACATCATTTATTATCTATTTTTTTTTTATCATTTTCAAAACAAAAAACATATACCCTTTCGGAGAGGATTCTCTCCTCTAGTACATCATATATTTTTCAAACTTTTTTAATATGTTTTATTATTATTCTTAAATTTTAATCAGCCTCATTTTTTATTTTAACAACCTAATTACATTATTTAAAAACATATTAAAATTAATCAAAATATCAAACATATATATATATATGTATATATATTTAGATTCTTGACTTCGAGCTCTACAAAGGGGTAGTTTTAGTTTCTTGAAAAAAATATTTTGATTGAAGAAATATCATGTTCAAGTGGAAATTTTCAGAAATTAAAAAAAAATGATGATGTGGTTGCCAAGAAGGATGCCACATAGATAGTTTTGGGTGAAAGGGTTTTGACTGAAACCCTTTCAATCGAAAACATACATGCAAATTGAATCGCATTTTAAATCAACAAAGGGAAAAACAATTGTTTTGTTGTTCCAAGCAAAACGGTTTTGCCTAAAACTTTATGTGCCACATTTAGGCCATGTAGTTTAGGGTGAAATTATTTTTCTTGGAACTATTACTTGGCCAAAAGTGTGACACAGGTTTGTGCTTTTACCCTTTATTTTGAAAATTAAATGCAACAAATAGTTGTACTTAACTCTTGGAACAATGATGAAGTATAATGTTTATGCAACACAAAACTAATTTGTCAATGCCCATAAATTAATGCCTCCACATGCCCATTTTCTCAAAACTATAACAATCTCAAAATATTTTATAGGTCAACATAGTGTCTCAAGGTCGATCACATGCAACAAAAAAATAACCTTTGAGGTGTAGAACATCAATTAATATGTAGATTTCTATGACCTCATTTGCTTGAATCTCTATTGTATAGTGATGTATAAGGGTTGACAATATTCAATCAACCCTTTTGATTGACCAACTTTACAATCTTAGAAAATAATTGAAGACAAGAAGCTCATGTATGTAATTTCCTATATCTGATTCATGCAAATGAGTTCTTTTTAGTACTCTAAATTAAAATGTTTTTAGATTGAATACTTGTAATGTAGACATCCCTTGTTGCTTGATAATGTTTAAATAAATGAATGAATCATTTCAAATACCAAGACACAAAAAACAATCATACAAACTTGTTCCAAATCAAATCCTAATGGCTAGTAGGAAAGGGTAAGAGTGAACAACTTCAAAATAATTCTTTTGAGATTAATCTCAAGTTCCACGAGATTTACCTAGGACAAGGAATGTGAAATCTAGGTATCAACAATGAATACATGAAAATGAGTAATAATATAGAAAATTTATGGGATAAAATGTAAATAGGGCTAGAAGGTTAGATGCATAGAAATGTGTGTGAGAGTAAGAGGATGGATAGGGATGAAGAAATACTCAATTTTAGCACAAAAATGTGTAATTTATCATTATGTAATTCATTACGATAGTCCATCATAATGGACCCAAAAGTAAATAAAAATTTATACGAGTATGCAAATTTCACCTTACATTTCACCCCCACTTGAAGGTGTATATGAATCCTAAAATAAGCATTAATTTCAAAGTACACAAACATTCTCATTGTGTAAAAAAAACTATTTATGTCCAAATTGTTTTGATGAAAAAGCGATCCTAGGTTCAATAAATAAAACACTAGGATTAACCCTTTTTCAAGAGAACATTAGGATGCAAATCAAGGTAATTAGATTAAATTTCAACCATGAAGGCGAGCTAATCAAACCTGGATTTGCATCTTTTAGAGCCTTGGAAATGAATTGGAATTAAATTTCTTTTATTAACCTAATTAAACTATGTGCCCTAATTTGAAAATACAAGTTTTCAAAAATTGGGAAACTGTAACAAAAATTCCAACACCAGATCTACACTGAGAAGGACACTATGCACCTGCGATATAAATTGTTGGCATTGGCATTATTTGTCATTGATGTCAAAGGTCATGGAGATAAGATAAAGGTTTTGAGTTCATAGTGATGAATGATTGTTGGTGCAAAGACAAGGTTGGTTTGGTTCATCATCCAAAGATAGGTGCATGAGATGTCAAAGGTGACAATGAGTATGTTGATGCTTTGATTGATAGTGTTGATACATATCTTTTAAAGGTTATGTTGATGCAAGCAAAGGTGCATTGCTTGATACTTCCAAAGAGTGTTTGTTCATCCTTTGTTCATGGTTTTTTCAAGGATACTTCTTCATGTTCATATTGCAAAATACAATGTTCAAGATGCAGAAGGGTATTTGATTGATCATTCAAAGGTTTAGGATTTTTGATCATTGAAGGTTTGATAAAAACCCTAAGACCTAGGGTTTATCCCTTGTGAAGACTTTCAAAGTAAAAATTTACTTTGTGTTATAAAAGATCATTGACTTACCATCTCTGGGAAGAGGCAGTTTAAGTAAAATCTTAAGGGCATTGTTCTCATTGGATACCGACCCTCTCATCGATTCAGCAAGTTAATGTCTCTCATTATATCGACCAAAGCAAATTAATGGTTATCATTTAATCTTTAGTATGATAGGCTTATAACATCAATGGTTCAGTTTTAAACTAGACAACAATTACTCCTCTATGCTAAAACTTTGACAAGCATTCTGAAGCGTTCCCCTTTGAATGTTAGTTACACATAGTTATGTAACTATATTGAGACAACAAAGGCTTTGTGTGAAGGTATGATCATGCTCTAAGTTTAGAGTGGTGGGAATTGAAGACTTTGATAGTATGTTTTTGTTGAGACAAAATGTAATAAGAAAGACTTGAATAGAAGAAGTGTTAATGATGCAACTATTCTGTCATGCTTTGATTGCACAGTTTAGTGTCAACCGTATATGATCACTGACCTCTGTTAAAACTTTAAATAGAGCTCTATGAGATATTTTTGAAGACCTTGGCATAGTAGCTTTAATAAGATAATGCATAGTGAGGGAAATCTAAATAACAGTAGGTAAATGGGTGATAGAGGATTTTATGATTGCATTTATGAAGCGTTTTGTCTTATGTGCAGTTTGATGTAATTTGTGTGAGATCATGGGGCTGTAGGGTTTGATTTAAGAATAAGGCATGCATAGAGAAAGTGAACCAATTCATATGACTGAAGTTAGATGTGAGAAAAGTGTGTAACCTTTGTGAAAGCAAGTATTCGTGTGATTGATAACAAAACATGATTATGTAAAGTCCTTTTGTGGTCTTCTAAGAGGGTTTTTGTCAAGATTTTTTGATGTGTAGAGGATTGAAGAATTATTGATCATATAAACACTAGTTGGAATCTTGTTTGTAGCTATTCAAAGAACGCCATTTATGTTGTAGAGTCATTGGTCATTGCTCATATTATCTTGTTCATTGTGTAGAGGATTCTAGCAGAGAAATCTTTCTTTCACATTTCTTGATGATGTGAATCTTGTATTAGAGGAGATTCTTGTAGTCAAGGTGTTGAAGGTGTATTTTGTTGGTGCATATTGCAATAGGGTAATCCCCTAAAATAGTGTTTCTTCTTTCATTGGAGATTGGTCATTAAGACCATGGAGGTTTTGCTAGTGAGGCTGTCTTTTTCCAATGAGGCAATTGCTAACTTGAAAAGCCAGTGAGGCTGTAGAAACATTAAATTACAGTGAGGTTGTAACTAGTGAGGTTTCTTGTTTTAAACCAGTGAGGTTGTAAACCTAGTTAGTGAGGCTCTATAATTAGTGAGATTTTATTAAGCCAGTGAGGCAATCTTTTTCGAGTGGTTTTTCCTCCTTGTAAAGGGTTTTCCACTCATAAACATTGTGTTATGGTGTCTTCAGCTTTTGTGATCTACTTATGTTCTTTATGTTCATTCAAGTTAGATAGATTTTCATGCATAATGTTACACTTGATAATTGAACTGTTCTGAAACTTGCGTTCTACATGTTTAAATTTGTAAAAGTAATTTAAGTTCATTTTAATCTGTCATACCACTGATTCACCCCCCCTCTCAGTGGTATTGTACTCCAAAATAAATTTTAGCCTAATTTCTAAGGACATTTCTTTTGAGGGCACCATTGTCCTTATAGGTATTTTTTAGATTCTTTTTCACAGTCTTCAAGTGTCGAATATGAGCTTTTGTTTTCTATCTGCAATTTTTTTGGATCGCTGTTAGATAATTTTGTAGGTGAGTTTTCAAGGTATAGGGTTTTGAATGCAATAATGAATAATTTTTCTTCCAGCTCCCCTCAATCCTCTTCAACTTGAAATCTATACATTCACAAAGAGAGGAAATGTTGTGTCATTATAGGGGATTGCCTTGGTCAAACCCTGTGTTAGTGTTTCCACTTCTACAATGGCAATTCCAATGATAAAATGATAATGGATAGGAAGGAATGATGAAATCACAAAGTGTTGTGACTTACCACCCTTCAATGGTTTCCTTGAAGGATTGAGTCATACACATCATCTCAAGGTCTTGATCTTGATTTCTTAATTTGCTTGAATGGTTGGAATTACTTGAATTACTTGAATTGCTTGGATTTATTGGAGACCTAAAAGGGTTAGCCTTCACAAACAATATAAAAATATAAACATGAACAAACTCACATACATGATGCTTGGATCTTGAATTGCCACAAGAAATCCTTTAATGGTTACTCTTTGCTTGCTGAATAATGCTTTTGATAATAATTATTGCTTGTTATTCTCTTTTTTTCCACTTCTCTCTTGTTAATGTTCAAATGATGCAATACCTAGGAATTTATAACCTATTATTCTAATTTCCCAAAAATTAAATCCCAACAACCAACTTTAGACATTTGAATTTCAAATAATAAAATGTTGACACCAGCATATTTGAATTTGGAGCCAAAATAGGGGGACATAGGCACCCTAGGTGCTAGTGTCCTAGCCCTATTTTGTAAAGTTTAAAGTGTTGGATACAGAGTATTAAATGAGATCATTTCTTTTATGGTTGCAAATTATCAAAAAATATTTTAAATAAGTTGTGGGATGCATAGTTTAAGAAATTAGGGTCTCAATTAGGTTCAATAATTTAGGGGGGACAAAACATAGTGTGAAATTGTTAAGGGTGACAATTTATGATGCTACATTTATCTCCCACTTTACTGAGAGTATAAAATCACTCAAACTCACACTAAAGTAGAAAATCTATGTCAAGATGGGTTTGATTGTCCAAATATTGAAGATATAGGATGACTAAAGATCAAGGGGGAGTGCACATGCCCTTGATATCTAAGATCCCATGGAAAACCAACATAAGCACAATGGAACACACATGTATGTAATGCAACAAGACAACATACACAAACATACATGTCCATACATGTCAAAAAATATGAAGCATACACGATGAAAACACATGGCATGATGGAACATAAAGATGACTAATGAAATGAAAACAAACACGATGCAAACATAAAGAAGACACACAAAAAACACAAGGTTAGTACTAAAATATTTGATTTAGTAAGGTAAAGAGACCTTAGTCTTAAATTTTCTCAAATACAAAACGTCATCCATCGAATATGCTATCAAAATAAAATGATGCTCTCACAAGGATGTAAAACCACTTATGAAACACATGGATTCATTGGAAAGCAAGCTATGTTATGCTAAGTGGCATGTTAAAAATGGATGTTCAAGTTTAACGTCTCAAGGGATGAACAAAACTCACCTCAATGGGTGCACAAAGTTTAACATCTTGGGGGATGAGCAAAACTCACCTCAAGGGGTGTATAAAGTTTAACGTCTCAGGGGGTGAACCAAACTCACCTCAGGGGGTACACAAAGTTTAACGTCTCGGGGGATGAATTGATAACCATGACTTAGGGACATTACAAACAACACCACCACCAAAGGGGGTATGTCAATAGGTCAAACATAACAAGATAAAATGGATAGGGGTAATATATGCCCCACCTAAAATGTCAACATACTTTATAGGTTGGTATTTTAAGGAGAAAGATGGGAAGAGGGGATCCTTGAAAAGAATGCACGCCTCCCATAACTATTTATCCTTTCCCCCCAAGTGTAGAGACAAGGAAAACCACATCAAGGACTATCATGTTGTTTGCATGAAAAATATGGTTGCACTTAAGATTTTACCACCATGAATGGTAATGAGAAAAACACATAAAGCTACAAATTCCACATAGTGATGAGCAATACAATAGGATAAAGATCATTATTTATTAGTGGAATTAGGTGCATCAACACATGAAAGAGCACCAAAATCCTTAAGTTGTATTTTATTACTCAAGGCCTAACATTCATTGGTAGAATGACCATGCACTCAATGATATGCACAAAATGAGTTTTTGTTGTAGAATTTCTTTCATGTTCTTGGAGGAAGAGTAATCAAGTAGGCTTTGAGAAGCCTTGATAAGATATTCTCTTAATCAATAGTAGGGGAAATTTCTTTTTCTTGTGAAGAAAATATTGCTTTCTTATCACAAGATGTCATACATACAATAGATGATAAAGCATTAGATGAAGATGGGTAGGAAAGTTGGAAACCTATACCCTAAGCTCAGAAAAGTATGGTATAGACTTCACTTGGTCCCTATCATTTTGTTTCATATTTTCATCACATCTATGCTTAGAAAGAATTTTGTATCCAAGAGCATAAAATTCTTCCAACTTAAATGAAGAGATTTTATCTACATGCTTCTGAGAAAGATTGGCTTCTTCCCGAGCACACAAATCCTTTTTAAGTTTTTAAAGTTACATATCTTCCTCTCATGGGGCATGGGAGTTGAAGAGCCCCCATCACCGTCATGGGGTGACATTATTGATGTAGAACCAAGTTGATCAAATGAGACACAAGACTGTTTTGGTTTAGACTGTGAGATTTTGTACTCTCCCATAAAGGAGGGTGTAAAATTTAATGCATACCAATCAGCCCCAAAACATGTGTTTGAAGATGAATCATTTGTATTGGACTCTTTAGAATTTGAGGGTGATATTTGAGATTCCCCTTTAAAACAAGGTGCAAAATCTAATGGCCTCCAATCATCATCTAAGAATTTTATTGTAGGTGAAAGATAATTAGGATTACCATCAACTTGTATAGGTTCTACCTTTGAAGTTGGAATAAAAGTATTAAGAGATTTGGAAGTTTTATGATCATGTTGAACTCGTGAATTATAACTTTGTTCATATACTTTAACCATGCATATCTTGTTATTATATTCATACTTCATCTCATGGTGAAGAGTAGACATGACTCCCTTCATGGCATGAATTCCATGATCTACCTAGGAGAAGGTTGTATGAAATAGGTCATGGCATGATATGGACAAGGATAGGCAAAACCACAGGTCCAACCTTAATGGGTAATGTGATAATTCCTAATGATTTATTATTAACATTGTCAAATCCATGAATATTAACATCATTGGATTTTATAAGATTCTTATCCATACCAATTTTATCTTGGAGATCAATGCTAGAAACATTAAGACCCAATCCATTATCTATTAGATTACATATAAATCTAGTTTCATTAATGATCACCTTTATCATTAGGGCCTAATGTTTATTTTGGATCTTGAGTGAGGATAATTCATGTTGATGGAATGCAATACCCAAATTTGACACTTGCATGCAATCAAATAAGGTGGCTACATCATTCAATCTAATAGAAGATGTGACATTAGTCTTCTACAAAACCTCATGGAGCATCCTATCGTATGTAGTTTATTTTCAAGTCAAATCCAAAAGGGAGATGTTTACTAGAGTATGACGAAGTTTCTCAACAAGATCATACTCTTTATCACTACGTTGAGGAATGTTATATGTGTGAGAAATTATGTGATAACTTGGTTGTTGTGACACATGCTCATTAGTGATTTTCCTTGCAAATTTCAAGATACTACCATGAGGTTTACGAGGTCCTATAATGTGAGGTGAAACAGTTGTTACTTGCGTGTTCATAACCTCAATTGAGTTATCTTTTTGATGACTTACTATTAATGGGGGGTCTAATTTGAACTTAACATCTTCATCTATGCCATCCATCTTACTATCTATTGAAATAAATGTATCAATGATTTCATCCTCTTGTTCCACAATATCTTCCCAAGTAGGAGAAGTATTGGGAGAGAAACAAACAAAATTTTCATGATATTCAATGATTGGACCCTCTAACACCATCGTACCTTCTTCACAAGTGGGTGAGGTATCGAGAGAAGAACAACTATGATTATCATGATTTTCCATGATTTCATCCTCTTGCACCAAAGTGTTCTCACAAGTAGGGAATATGTTGAGAGGTGAATGAAGATTAGGAAAAGTGATTTTAAGAAATGTGTCAATGATTTTATTTTCTTGTGTTAAGATACTCTCACAATTAGGAGGGATATTATGAGAATAGCTACTATAATTATCATGAGTATCAATGATTGAATTTGTTGGAATGTTAGAAGCCTTAGTGGATGATCTAAGTGAGATGAAGTCCCCAAGGGAAATCTAACATGTTAAAGTCATCACAACTAAAGGGATTGGTAAATATACAATGCGCTTATGGAAAGAGATCTAACATGATTAGATTACTATGCTTTCTCCAAGATTAATTACTAAATTTCAATTGCAATTTATGTCTACACTTTTTAAGGCAACTTAGGACTAAAAGCAGACTTATAGACCTGCTATAGACATAGATTTGGAAATCAGAATTTGGATTTGCAATCTAATAGTAGGTATGTTTCTACACCTAAAATTTTAGGCAAATTTGGAAAGACAAAGGTGCCTAGGGTGCATATGTCCTAGATAGGGTTTTTATAAAATTTCAATTTCAGAGGTAGAGGTTACAAGAAGTGACAGTGTGATAGTGTGTAGACCCCAATTTTGAATTGAATTGATTTTCATTTTATGAGTTTTCAAAATTTGCAATGTAGTGTAACAACCTAGGATTTTCAAATTTTATAAAAATGAAATGTGATTTATCCCAATTATATAATGTTTTAGAAAACACATGCAATGCACCTACAGATCTGATAATTTCTAGTACTGAAATTTGCAATAATTTTTCACAAATTTATAATAAGATAAGAAAAGTAACACCTTCTTTTCAAATGTTTCAATAGTTTTTGTAATTGAAAACCCCAAATCATAAATCAAACAAAAATAGACAGACAGCGCAAAAACATAGATCCAAGCCAAATTTGAGCTAGAAATAGCAAGACAGAGGCACCCGGGGCGCTTATGTCTTGGATAGGGTTTTGAAAGATTCAAAGTTTGATTGTCTTTATTATTGTTTAAGGTTCCTAGATTTGTATGCAAACAAGTTTGACAATGAGTATTTTTCTAGATTTTTCTTAATTTATGACAATGCAATTCAAAATGCAAGAAAATGTTTGAACAATAAATGAAAATTGTAAATGCAATTTCTAGATATAAGATGCACAAATTAATTGAGTCTAATATGTTAAATCTGAAAATGATGATATGAATATGCTTTTTGAAAGAAACTAATGTAAATTTTCACTTTTTAGCAATATGTAAAATATCGAAATGTATACAAATGACACTTTTTATTTTGTTTTCAAATTTTAAATGGCCTAATGCAGATTTATGAATGTAATTTGAATATAAATTTGAGCTAAAATGAGTGAAATAAACCATATTACAACCTATAATGCAATATAATTGTTATCAACAGGAGTGCACCCACATGCAAGGTTGAAAAGCTCTGCAATCCCATGTAACATGGGAAAACTTCCAGGTTGTGGGCACCCTATGTTGAAAGTTAACCTTCAGATTATAGGCCGACTTCCTATATGATTTTCTAATGATGGACTATACTTTTGATGGAAAAGGGAAGAAAGACTTGAATTGAATGCATAACTGAAATTTAAACTACGGTGATGCACCTAATGATGACTACTATGTAGGCTGTTTCACAACTAATACTCTCAGAAGTCTATTGACACAATTCAATTTCAACACCTTTATCACATAAATATTTCACAAAAAGGTTTGTTTAATATTTCTTTATGAAGGAAAGCTGAGTTTCAAAACCCAAGAGAAGAAATAAACTTAACACAATCTATGACCTGTGAAGAAATTGCTTTTTGTGTACATGCATCCAGGAAATAAGACATAAATTTAAAGGTTTCAGATTTAAAACACAATAAATTTGCATCAAATCATTTAGAAGAAACAAAACACCAGAAATTGAAGAGGTAAACACTAAATTCAAATGAATATTTTGAAGGAACTCTGCAAATGACAACTAAATTAACCTATAAAAAACTGTTGCATAATATTAACTATGTAAAAAATCTGAGTTACAAGACCTCTCTCTAAAAAGTGCAAAGGAAAATAAAATCAAGAACTAAAGAAAAAAGACAGTCTTTTTCCTATATACAATAAAGGGCTTCAAAAATCCAAGAGGACTGAAGTCAAAATATCTGAACTGCATAGCTAATGTGAAACTGCAGTTATGTCTCACCATTTGCTCCATTTTTTCTTTGCATGATTTTTTGGGAAAAATGGACTATTCGATTAAATATTAAAGATAATCAATATGATTATTTTAATATTTATCATGTGAGCTCTTTTTTTTTACATTACATGGTAAATATTAAGGTAATAAAATACTACCTTTAATATTTAATTACATATTTTGTCTTATTTAAAATCATGCAAAAGATACAAGCTAAGTGTTTTTCACTTTAAAATTAAATGATAATATTGAGACTTAACTCTCAACTTCACCAATATGCATGATGAATCATCTTTGGTCGTACAAGTTTGAAAAGCATGCAAAAAAGGCCTCAAAACTGGAGCAAACTGAGTGATTAAGTGTCTAAAACTCCCCTTGAGTGATGATCAACCCATGTGGGACCTCAAAACTAATGTAGAATTTCCCTTTGAGCCTTACAATCCTCCTAAAAAGGTGGATTTGTCTTTTTCCTTAGAAGTGGTGAATATTTCTCAAAAAATACGAACTGGCCAGTGAGAAATTTAAAGGGTTTTTCTCCTCATTGTTTTGTAAATTATATCAAAAAATCACGAAAACCTAGATCTTATTTTTTGATATATGATTGAAACACACGACCACTATTCGTTGCATCTTTTGAATCTAAGAAGGCAGCATGCTGGGGTTAACCCTTGTGGGAGCCCATTTTACACCACATGTTAAAATGTTGAACATGATGAACTAGCTATGAAACATGTACTTGTACCTGATGAATCTTTAAATGTTTGGTTTTCTTATCTGAGTTGCTCAAATGTTAAAATTTTTCTCACCCCAGTTTAATAACTGCCTAATGAAACTTTACTAATTTAGTTGGTAGCGAAAAATTAGTAACAATAATATGTAATTTTTTGAATTTTTTTATGCTTTTATGATGCAAAAACTAAACCCTAAATGAGAAATGCAAAGAAATGATATGAAAAACCTAGATCTAGGATGAATTATTGTAAATTTTAGAAGGTTTATGATATAAAAAATATTGGGTTCACCAAAATGTTTTGATGAAAAAGGGATCCTAGGTCCAATACATAGAACACTAGGATTAAGCATTTCTCAAGAGAAAATTAGGATGCAAATAAATGTGATTAGATTGAATTTCAACCATGAAGGTGACCCAATTAGACCCAAATCTGCATCTTTTAGAGCATTGGAAATGAATTGGATTTGAATTTCCTTTATTTGTTAGAAACCTGAATTATTGGGGGAGATTGTTGGATGTTTGTCTTTGAAGATTATGTGATGGCAACATGAGTTGAATGTAGAGATTGATGAGAATATGATGTTATATCATGTTATCATTGATGGTAACCCATTATGGATGGCAACCCATTATGAAAGGCAATCCATGGAAAGGATGCATAAGTGTTGGTCTGGTGAAGATCAAATGATTAGATAATTGCCCAAGTTTGGAATGTAGTTTCAATGTTTAGAGAACTTGTTGGTGATTTTTTTAGAACCAAACTTGATCTTAACCAATGCCTATGAATTAGCCACAATTCAATGATAAGCATAGGTAAGGATTGGCCAACAAAAAAGTAAGGGTTACTAGGCCCTTACTTCTACTCTTCGGGCTCTGTGAAACCCAAGAGGGTAATCCTTATTATGTTCATATGATATTCTTTTTCCATTTTATCAAGAACATTTGAGCAAAAAAATATATTCCTATTAGTTACAAATAGATAGAATCCCTTAGGGATTTGGCTGATACTTAGATGAATTCTACCTAAAGAAAGGAATAAGATGGTACTTCAGATTGATATGTTGTAATTGAAGTTTTTCAGATGATTTTATTCTAATTTTGAGCTCTTGTTCAAATGTAGAACTGACTCATTCACATTTCATATGATCAAATGAATAGACCAATGCCTCGTCTTTAGGTAATGGAGTCACATTTGTAACAACCCGTAATAATTTAGCAATTTGACTTAGTACTTTAAAGGCTATTAACATATTGCATTACAATATTCAACTCATTGTGACGAAAACACAACTACTTAGCAATCCTAGAACTTTCTTGTACAAACCCATGATCATATTTAAGCATTTAATCAATTATTTGAATTGAAGTAGAAATAAAATTACTCATTCAATTGAAACAATTGAAGATAAACAAAAGGATCCTTAATCATTTCATTCATAATTTGTAAGGGAAAATACATAGGAGAGAATATGCTTTTGAACTAGCATTTTTGTTCATATACTGCTGCTATTGTAAAACTATATTAAGTTCATTACAAACCAACTTATACCCTATACTCCATACTAATCTATTCATCTGTGCATGAATTTACAAACTTCTCTTTCATGAGCTCAGTTTTCCAACCTAGACCACTTGGGACCCAAAACTCGAAACCCGTTAACTGGCCCTGAAATCCTATTTATAGAATTATGGGAGTGACAAGCATTAGGCCAAATTACCATCTCAATTAAATTTATATTTGACACTTCATTTCATTTCAACTTTAGAAACCACCCCAGACGGTTATATTTGCTTATTGCAAAAGGGGGGAAAGCGAAAGACAAAGCTCCATATAGTCTATTGAAGAAGATCAACCACCCTTCCAAAAGGCATCATTCGTCGTGGCAACAACACCCAAATATCTTGTCCACATTGACCAAAGAAGATTCTCCATGTCAGTACCCAAATAAAAAACTTACACGTTCGCTGAAGAAGACGAGCTCATTGTCATGGCAACAATGTCATAAAAAACAAAAACAGAATCGGGGTGCTACTCTAATTCCTCAGAATTAGAGTAGGAACACCTGCTTCGTGTTCTTGCTGAATCTGGAGAAGCTACTACCACTCCATCATCAGAATCCTCTTGTGCCACCAGAGTGAGAAGGTATCGGCCATACTCTAGGTCAGTTTTCGTTTCATCACTCAAAGGGCTAACTGAATCCTCTATGGAAGAGTTGTGCCTTCCCATATAAGAATCATAAGCCTTGTGATACTTATTCTTCTTCTTCCCCCAAGATAATTGATTTCCCACCAGGCTCACACTGGTCATGGCCGACAACCCTACTCTGCAAGTTGTAATTAATTTTGACACCACCCTTATTAGACTTCATACTGTTTTTCTTTTTCTCCTCTAGTGATGAAGGAGCTCCTAGTGTGCCATGTTAAGTTTCAGGAGCATTGTCTTGGAATTCAAGCATACTAAGTCTCCTAGACCTTCTGACTGGGTGGAAAAACTCACTTGGTTTACTCATTCTCATAGAGAACATGACAACAACTTATGAATTTCCAAGTACAAAGAAACTTCACAAATTTGCAGGACAAAGAAATTTCCCAACTACGTGCGAATACTATCAACCCACATGAATTCTTAAACAAAAACAACCCCTGCAAACCTTGGGTAACTAAAACCTACATAGCCCATAATATTTTTTCTAGACTATCTAGCTGATATTCAGTCAACACATAAAAAGTGTGGACACCAACTTACCTAGGAGAAACCAACTTCAATGCTTCTGCAACTTTCTCACCACAGTTCTTCACGCCATCCTCTTCTCAGACTTAAGTTTAATTTCTTAGCTTCTAATTGCAATTGTGAAGAAAAATATAGTTGGTAACTCTCATTTTATCGAGAAGTTTGAGCATTTCGACCATTAATGCTCAAGGAAGTCTTGCACAAGCGAGCTGACAATTAGTCGTGTGATTTTGAATCTCAACTATTGATCATCCATCAAGATGGATCGATAGATAATTAAAATCAAGGCAATTGATTATGAAGAAGTTGATTGGATGCACTTGCTGCCTTTTTCTAATTAGAAAATCTGGATGTGGATATGCATCCACTCTATCTGCACACTTAATCATCCACTTAGCATTAAAGAAAACCTATCATGCCAAATTTTCTCGCTCGCCCGTGAGAATTAACCCACTTATACCTTTGATCAATTGGACAAAGGGGAGTGGTCAGGATTTGATCTCAATCCACTAACTTGTACTTTCCCTAATGCAAACCACCTATCCACGTGTACCAAATTATGAAAGAAATGACAATCAAGATAAAAAATACCCATTATATCTCGAACACGTGTGGGAGAAAACAATTCTTATTTTGCACCATTTAGCCTTCATGTCCTCTCAGTAAATTTTATTAATACTTTTCCTTTATTAATGTCCCTCCAATCATTTAAATTATTCCATGTGGTAGACACTCGCTTCCTTGCTGAGAAGTGAGAGGTATAAGTGGGCTCCACACAGGATAGTGAGAAGTGGTCAAGATTGACCCACGTCACCCACTATTAACCGTCTATCCTTTCTCAATAAAATGTTTGCTACCTTCAAATCCTAGTGGGTCCCTCCATGAAAGGACAGATGTCTACAACCCTCTATCCCATGACATTATTTTAAGACAATAAAACCAGGCAGGGAGACGGGGAGCAGTCTCGATGAAGCCACATCATTAAATAGCAACTGTTGATTTTCCATTCATTGCCTACTATCCTCTCAAAAGTGTTGGGCCCACCAATGCAGAGGGCACGTGTCCTTCGCTCGCTAGCCCACTGGAATATTTAAATAAAAATAGAAAAAAATGAGGGTGCAGGGAATGACAAGGATCAATTTACAATGATTGAACAGTCATCATAAAACCATAAAATTTGCACATGTCAAATATGTTCATTCTGAAGAAGGGGCCATCGACGATGGATGGGAACATAGGGATTAAAACTGAATATTTTGTGAATGATTGGAAAATATTAAAGCCTGAATCTAGGCCCCGACAAATATTTGAATGAATATCAACCCATAATTAGCATAAAACAACATTTGAAATAAAGCAACGGGAAAGAGCGAGACTTTTAGACTCAGGGGCCAATTATTTCATGGGTTTTATGACATAACATGTACTTAAAAGACAAGGTACTGGTGATAAGGGGTCAATGATGAATTAGAACATTGGAAAGGATGCAGGCTTAAGGGCTATTTAGGAAGGGTTTCTAGCAACATGAACCCTAAGGCATTGATGAGCGACAAAGCCCTAAGCCTCAAGACAAGGGATTAATCTAAATTTTGTAGAATTTTGAAATGGAACCAAAGTATTTTTAGGGGTTCCATTAGTGGCTCCAATTGGGGATGTCTGTTCTTTCAGAACAAAGCGAGATCCCAAAATCTCAGGTGAAGTAGACCAGGCAAAAAGAACCTGTTGAAAATGGAGGTAATTATGTAGCTTAATACTTTGTAAAACCGTTATACTGTAGATCTAATTAAGTGTTCTTTGTTACAATTTATTTGTATATGATTATCTATTTAGATTCATTTTACCATTTGTTAGACAGAAGATTGTAGAAGAATAAGACTAGAAGATAGAAGTGACACAACATATACCATGGAGAAACCCTTTCAGGAAAAAAATCCAACACCAGAATCAATAGTGGTTGTATTATTTAACCTTAGAACAAGATTACAATAATTATTTATCAATCCTTGCTTGAGATACTTCTTTTTCCTTCTTGCAATAAAATTTGATAAAAGTCTCTTCAACTTGCTGCAATAAATAGATGATAATGAGCCTTGTAAACTCCAAAGAGTTTACAATTACAAAGCACAAAGATTATCTCACAAAACCTACACCTATTCTTTGCAAGTAGAGTTATTCCATGAAAAACAATGTCAAACCAATTCCATCAATTTGGGTTTCCAAAACTGAATTCATAACTCAACGTTGATTCCGAAGATATCTTGTAAGCTTCTTCTCAAAGTTGGCACCCAAGAATGGGCCCACTGAACTTAGCCTTATTAAATATCTTATCATGCAAAAGTGTTAACTCCAAGATGCCAACTTGGGTGCCCAAGGTGGGTCCAAGTCAATCTCTATTAACTGAAACATATCTCTCCACCATTCATGCAAATATCATGCATGATTGATCGTCCCCTGTTAACTGAAAGTAGTCACCTATTATTTTTCATGCAACTCAAGTCATTAGCATGCAATTCAAGTTAACTGAAGTTAACTAAAATGCAACTCAAACTAACTACATGCAATTGAAGATAATTGAACTAAACTAAACTGAACTGAACTGATACTAGACTAAACTAAACTGAATTGAACTAAACTGATCTGGACTGAACTGAACTAAACTCCATGCATGTAAACATCAATCCCTAACTTCTAGGATCTTTACATGCATTATTGGAGTGTTATCTTTTTCTCCAAATAGTTAACTCAAGGTGGGTTCCACCTTTCATGTGGGTGCCCCATGTGCTCCTATTTTGTAGGAGCTCTTCTTGGGCATCCCCACATGTTCCTATCATTTAGAATTAATTAAAAATTTCAATTTACATGTTCATTTCATTCAAATTTAATCTCTTTCTAATGCTAGTGTTGGGGAACACTTTCCAAGGACTTAGGAGATACATGAAATAATGTTTAGGATTGAAATTAAATGGCATCCTATTCCCAACATTCTCCCACTTGACATTATACATTTCAATTATTCTAAACAAGGAATCATTTTATAAATCAAGTATAGGACTCAAGGCCAATGGCCTTCCTGCACCAACTAATCAATCCATGCCAACTTCAAATGTGACCTGCATAATCATGAAGCTCTAAGCAAATGATTAATACTCAAAACTAAGAGAACTTATCTGTAGGAACTAGTTTCGTAAGATAATTTGTAACATTAATCAAAGTGTCAACTTTCTCAATTAATACCTTCCCACTCTCAACCATTTCTCGCACAAAATGATACTAAACATCAACATGCTTAGTACGAGCATGATGCATAGGATTTTTTGGCTAAACAAATAGCATTCTGACTATCACATTCAAGTTTAACTTACTTACAATTAAAACCAATACCTTTCCCAAGTCTCTGTAACCAAATTGCCTCTTTGGAGGCATGTGAAACTTCCGAGTGTGTTGAACTCACGTCCAACCAAGGTGTAGGCTTCTTGGTCTTTCCGTTTTAGACTTCCTCCTCATCTCCTCTAATAGGCGAGTAGGAATTATATTGTTGACCTTCACATCTACACCACTACCAGTGATAGCAACAATTAGATTTTCCCAAGATTTTGGTAAAGAACAAAGTAACAAAATGCATTTATCTTCATCTTCTAGGTTTACATCTACAGATGCTAACTAACTTATAATCATATTAAAAGAATTCAAATGATTTCCAACAAAATCACCATCTTTCATCTTTAAAGAATAAAATTGTCTTTTCAGATACAACTTATTAGTAAGAATTTTGGTTTGATAGATATCACCTATTCTCTTCCACAAATTTTATGTGGTAGTTTCATCTGAAACATTCAAGAGAACTGCATCAACAAGACATATTCTTATGGTTCGTCTTTCCTTCTTATCAAGCTTAGCCCAATCCTCATCTAACATCGTTGTAGGTGACTTTGTCTCATTACCAACAACTAACTACTGATCTCTCTCTTCAAGGAGATCCTCCATTTTTAGTTTCCACATCTCATAATTAGATCTATTGAATCTTTCAATATCTAAACAAGAATTAAAAATCATTGTAACAAAATTATTTTCCAAAATAAGCAATAACACAATAGTAAAAGCTCCCACTACAACCAAAAAACCTTCAAAATTTTAAGAGAAAGGCGTTCCAAACTCTACCCCAACCGTTAGCTTTGATACCAAATGTTGAAAATGGAGGCAATTATTTAGCTTAATACTTTGTAAAACTATTATACTGTAGATCTAATGAAGTGTTCTTTGTTACAATTTATTTGTATATGATTATCTGTTTAGATTCATTTTACCATTTGTAGAAGTAGATAGAAGATTATAGAAGAATACGACCAAAAGATAGAAGTGACACATCCTATATTGTGGAAAAACCCTTTTGGGAAAAAACTCCACCACTAGAATCAATAGTTCTTGAATTATTTAACCTTAGGAAAAGATTACAATAATTATTTATCAATCCTTGCTTGAAATGCTTCTTTTTCCTTCAACAATTCTTCTTCACAACTTGCAATAAAATCTAATAAAACTCTCTTCAACTTGTTGCAATAAATAGACAATAATGAGCCTTGCAAATTTCAAAGAGTTTACAATTACAAAGCACAAAGCTTATCTCACAAAACCTACACCTATTCTTTGCAAGTAAAGTTCTTTCCTGAAAAAAATGTCAAACCAAGTCCTTCATCAATTTGGGCGTCCAAAATTGAAGTCATAACTCAACGTTGATTCCGAAGAAATCTTGTAAGCTTCTCCTCAAAGTTGGTGCCCAAGAATGGGCCCACTTAACTTAGCCTTATAAAATATCTTATCATGCAAAAGTGTTAAATCCAAGATGCCAACTTGGGCACCCAAGGTGGGTCCAAGTCAATCTCTGTTAACTAGAACACATCTCTCCACCATTCATGCAAATATCATGCATGATTGATCATCCCCTATTAATTGAAAGTAGTCACCTGTTATCTGTCATGCAACTCAATTCATTAGCATGCAATTCAAGTCATCTGAAGTCAATTAACATGCAACTCAAACTAACTACATGCAACTGAAGATAACTAAACTATAACTGAACTGAACTAAACTGAACTCAACTGAACTAAACTGAACCAATACTAAACTGAACTGAACTGAACTGAACTGAACTTAACTTAACTAAACTAAAATAAACTCCATGCATGTAAACATCAATCCCTAACTTTTAGGATCTTTACATGCATTACTAAAGTGTTATCTTTTCCTCCAAATAATTAACTTAACCCAAGGTGGGTTCCACCTTCCATGTGGGTGCCCCATGTGCTCCTATTTGTAGGAGCTCTTCTTGGGCGTCCCCACATGTTCCTATCATTTAGAATTAATTACAAATGTAAATTTACATGTTCATTTCATTAAAATTTAATCTCTTTCTAATCCTAGTGTTGGGGAACACTTTCCAAGGACTTAGGAGATACATAAAACAATGTTTAGGATTGCAATTAAATGGCATCCTATTCCCAACAGAACCAAAACCAAAGCAACCAACATATGTAAAATATTTACATGACTATACAAAATGATCCACTTCCACTTTTCTTAGAAGCCCCTTCTTATGTGCAAGCTTTTAACCTACAAATTCAACTTCATCAGGCTTCAACTTCACTTGGTGGCCCCAGGATCCCAAAACATAGGATAGGAATTTTCCCTTGTCAAAAACCCTATTTTATGCTTTTTGCACTGGGCCAAGGCTGAAAAAATTGTCATGAATTTCCCACCAACTAATATTGCTATGGTCACTATAATTAACCATAATTTCCATATGCCTAAATTTATCATTGTCATCACTAATCCTATTTAACTAAAAACTACAATTAGACATTAACTAGAATTCATAATCAATATAGCATTTTAACTCACTCAATTCACAATCATACTCCACCAAATACCCATCCAACCAGATTGGAAATAAAAAATATTCATATTCCACTTGGTCATTAACACCATAAGGATTGACATCAGTTTTAGCTTGCACATTAAACTGAAAACTTTTATAAACACTATGCTCCACATTTCCATCTAGGAATACTTGCCCTAGCCTTTTGAAGTCATATTGCAATTCCATTTTTGATAGTTCGAGATTAATAAAGGGCTCATATAAAACCCTGGGGTCATCCTCTATTTTTTGTTCCATGCTAGGTAAGCATTCATCTTGTGTGATGAATATGAAATGTTCACATTCACTTGAGCAATGTAAACCTATCATACTACTATATGCTCCACTACCTTTGAAAAGTGGTTCATCAAAACCTATGGTATCCTTGTTCTTGTTCATATCAAGATCCTTACCACAAACAAAATTGTCCACAACATCCCATGCATCAAATAATTTACCTCCACTTTAGGTTCATTAGCATGGTCTAGTTCATCCTCCACATCACTATCTATTTCTATGCAAAATGTTTCAAAAGATGGCTCAAATATCTCAGGATTAACAGGGTCAGTAGTGAAGTACTCATGTGCCTCATCAATTGGAAGATGGGTTGAATCAAATGTGAAAGGTTCATTATAATCTGAATGTTGTTCATTAGCACTTGAACAAGCTTCTTCATTCCTTTCTTCCTCAATACATTTCTCATTGAAAACAATCATGTCCATTTCTACTACAAAACTAGCCAATTCCATCTCTGATTCACATAGACAATTAGGAACAACTAGGACATGATCCTACTAGTTAACACCACAATTTTCATGATTTTCAACTCTGTACTTAGGATCAAGGTACTGAACACATATGTTCTTATCTTCAAACTCTTCATCCTTCACAAAGCTAACATGTTCCAATTTTGGCATGACTAGATTGCACTGTTGGTATTCATCACATGAATTTTTTTCACTCATTTGTAAAGGAAAAAACTCATAAGTATCAATATTATTACATCCTTTATGCAAAGAAAATGCCTCTAAATTATTCTCATAAAAAGATTCATATCCTTTAGAAAATAATCAGAGACCTCATTTTATTTAAGATCATCATCACCACAAGGAAATTCGTTATGATATGTATTGAGCCCAGAGTGTTCAAAATGAATGCTCAAACTCTAATTCTTAGTTCCTTGACCATTGGTTTGTGATTAAATATCCATAACATTTGCAAATGCACCTTTATCCTCATCACTGGTGTACTGATTTGCACCTAGACTACTTGTGAATTGGTTACAATCACTTTTATCACTCATACCACAAGACACATGTCTATTCTCTGACACACTCACTTGCATTACCTCATGATTCTCGTCAATAGGATAACCACCACTGACACTTGGGGATTTCATATTTTATGCATAATCATGCTTAGCCTCTTCAACAATTTTGATCCAATCAATTATTTGATCAAAAACTCGGGGCTTTAATTCCTTAGGTAAGGCACTTGGCCCTGGCTCAAAAATTTCATAGAACAGGTCAATGCACACTGCATCTTCTGGTTTCAGACTTTTAGGAATTTCCAACAAGGCATCTTTTCCTTTCCAACATGTCATATGGTGATTCTTCCTTATGTCTTTTCAGACTAGACAATCCTTGAACAAAATATATTTCATTAACATTGTTCAAACTCTATTGATGTTCAATTTGGAATTCACCATTAGTGGTACTAGATGATGATGGAAAAACAAGAATAGTAGAAACATCTTTATAATGACAATAAATTCTATTATTTTATCCACCTATATGAGATGTAGCTTGTCCTAAGGATTTCTATCCTTATATACTTCTAAAGATTTTGGATTACATCTCAATCCATACTTTCCAAAGTTAACCTAGGTAACTATGCCCCTAACTTCATCCTTTTCACAAAATGGAATTTGTGAAATGAATGATGTTTTTTACATAGACATTTAGTTTGAAACTTAAGCAAGACAAATGCTTGTGGTAAAAATAAACTCATTTAACCAAGATAAATTGACAAATTGAACCCCACATGGCCATTTGGCATTCGATCGCTCTAGTTGAACAACTAAACCTTACGATCACTATCATTCAACCAAACTTTGAACTAATTAAGGAGAAAAAACAAATATAATTAGTAGTTTGAGGAGCTTCACTTTTGAAACAAAGGAAACACCAATCCAATGGAGAAACACAACATACATCTTAGAAAAACAAGAAGAAAGAGTTGATATTATGTCTGGAAGGCCTATATTACCATCTCCTACGTGGCAATAAATATCCTCTTTTTATGATCTTGTGCTTATCTTCATGATCTCCCACAAAATAAAGATCCCCAAGAGAAGGTCTACATTCCGTCATTTCAAACTTAGACACCATAGTTCAAAGTATATTAGAATAAGTCTCTCAAAGAATCACCAAAACCAAGATAGATCAATAAGGAGACGTTTTCTACGCTATTTCATGGATGAACCAGATCTACGCATTTCACAAGAACTTCTCCTTAATCATTGAGTCTTTAGGGTTAGAACACTTTAGAGATATAGCATGTTTCCCACTACCTTGGTCTTGCAAAACAAAGGTTCACTCTAGGTCAACATTGGGTCAAACATTTCATCCATCCCTCATCAAATTTCAAACCTCACTTCACCAAACTTTGCAAATTTTTGAACACACCAACACTTTGGTCTTAGAAATCCATCAATCCAAACCCTAACTTAGCTACTTTGTATGTGAAATGAATCCTTTTCCATGCACTTAGTTAAGCTAGTTATCATTTGTGGACTAGTTTATCTTGAAGGTCACAAGTCTACCTTAAAGATTAACAAGTTCATTAAACATCCTTTATCCAAACATAAAACATCAAACCTATAAGTCAAAATTGTTGTCCCAAAATGTTTGCAAAGATCACTACCCACATCATTCATCCTTTTTCATCTCCCATTATCAACATTGCTCCAAAATGACCTAGAGTGTCTCTTTTACCAGGATTTGAGTCAACTAGAGAGTTCAAACATTACAAATCTCAACACAATTCTCCCATAGGTGACCCACAATTTATGGTAAAGACAAGATCACAACACAAGAGAATCATGGAAAAATACAAAGTCACATTCACTTCAAGTGGTACCAATCCCCAAGAATTTGATCCAAGAAGTCAAGTTACCCCATCACAACAACTCTCATCCCCATCAGGGCCATATGAGGTAGAAGATGTCGTGAACAACCCATTTGGACTTACTAAGGAAGAAATCATGGAGTACAAATAAGAACACCAAGCCTTAGAAAATGTAGCTCCAATTTCCCCATCTTTTTTTGTGTAACCCTTGACACAAGGGTTGACTTCATCCACCATTCAAACAACTCCATCGCTAGGGTTAAGTCACACACCAACTCCTAGGCTTGTAGCTAGTCTTGCTAAGGACTTTGGCCATACTCTTTAATTTGAAATCAGCACACTTGTGGGTACCATAAACACCAATCCCTCTCAAAACACCACTTGGACACCAAAATTTTTCACTCCTCCCATTCCTAAACATCCCCTACATCAACATAAATCACTTACACTTCATGAATCCATGACAACCTCAACATATTGAGGGCACCCATCTTCATCTATCCCCAAAAGTACCACAAGTGTGCCCAATGTCACATAAGGTAGTGTGGACCATGTGTTGCAAATAGACCCAAAAGGGAAGGTTAATACCCTTACTCAAAATCATCCTTTAACGCAACATGGGACATCTTCATCCCATCCCCCAATAAGTTCATCCATCCCATTGGTTACCCAAAACACATCCATCACCAACCCAAATCAAAACAACCCCTTGGTCACAAACCCCATCAACCAAGGTAATACCTTGGCCACATCCAAACACAAGGGAATCCTCAAGACATCGGTCAAGGGAATCCTTTCAATCAATGGACTCAAGGTTCTAATGTGCCATTTCCATTGCAATACCTAATGGCACCATCATCATCTTTACCCTCAGTCCCTCTCATCATGCAAAATTAAATAGGACCTCAAAATTACATTCCTCCATCCCAATCCATCATCTTACAAGGAATAATAAACCAAGGGAACCCCCAACCTATCATCAACAACCTACAACCCACTTAAAACATTAAAAACCAAAACCCATCGTAGATGTCCCAAAAACCAACCGATCCTACATTACAAGCACATGAACCAGCCTTGCAACATGCACAATATGCATATCAACAGGCTGTACAACAATAAGAAGCACAAAAAATAGCCTTAGCAGCACAACAACAACAGGAACAAGAACAAGAACAAGAAAAACAACAATCAGCCTTAGCAGTTCACAACAAGCACAACAATAAGGCCTCATGGCGCAACAAAAACAACAAGAAGCAACCTTAGCAAAACACTAACAACAACAACAACGATAGCAAGCAATCTTAGTAACACAACAAACACAACAACAAGCCCTCATGGTGCAACAACAACAACAAGAAGCAAAACAAGCATCCCTAGTTGCACAACAACAACAACACACAACCTTAGCAATACAACAACAATAAACCTTACTAGCCCACTAGTATGCACAACAACAACAACAACAACAATAGGGTTTATATTATAATCCTCGATAGAACATCACAATACAAACACGTTAGGAACATATACGCCTCCACCACCATCATCTTCACAATATCCTACACCACTATACAAACTATACAACACCTCATCATATCAGAATCCTACATACAATCCATCCACCATCCCACAATACATAACATATGTTCCTCCACCAAACCCACAAGATGATGTAGCATCATAACTTAAGGCATTAACACAAGAGATGTAGGCTATTCAGATGGGAAAAATGAATAAGGCCCATACACAAAAAAACCTATGCCCATATCCATTCGATTGAAATATTACAATGGTATCGTTCCTTCCTAGTTTTAAGGTCCCTGAATTTGATAAATGCGAAGGGAGAGGAAGTCTTGTAGACCATGCAAAACATATTAATGTCATGTGTATGGAGGTTGCCTACAATCATTCCTACTTGATGCATCTATTTCCATGAAGTTTGATAGGCCCAACCATCGATTGATTTTCACAATTGCCTCTAGGTATCAAACCCTTTCAAGAAATCACTGATAAATTTATAGATCACTTCTCCTTCAATCTTGATATGGGAATAAGCCTTGAAGAGTTGCACATTCTCAAACAAAACAAAGGAGAATCTTTCGCCGATTTCTCACAATGATGGAGGAAAAGAGCTATCAAAAGAAAGGGGCCCATTCCCAATGAGCAACAAGTGGGGATTATCATAACAAATATTGATCTCAATCTATCCTTCCACTTGAAGATGTAGTGCATTACCACTTATGATTAACTTTTCCCTAGAGCCCTTAACATTGAGAGAGCTCTAATCTCACAATGAAATACCCAAGCCTACAAAGACAACCACCCATCAACCAGTTCAAAAGACAACCCTCGTGTTTGGGCTAAGAACAAAAACGTGACTAATGATGGTGTAATAGATGCTAAGGTGGTACTAAGTGCTCCTAGGCCAAACACCTATCAAATGACTAATGCTCAACCAACCATACAACAAACCATTCCATCACCACAAAACAATCAGATCAATAACATCGAAACACAACAATGATGAACTACCAATAGAAACAACTATCCAAAATGCAAATACACACAGTTGTTAGAACCTATTGAAACTATCATGAAGAAATTGGTAGATTCAAACTTAATAATGCTTCCTAATTTTGAAAACTACTAGGAACCACAAGATAAACTAGCATGGTACAATGAAAAATATCTTTGTGACTTTCACAAAATCAAAGGACATAAAACATCTAACTACATGAATCTGAAGAATGTTATCCAAGATCTTATCGAGAATGGAGACATATCTGTTGAAGTACCAATTGGTAACCGAGATCTCAAGATATAAAAAAACCCTATGCTATATCATAGCAAAGGAAACAACAATAGAAAAGGTAAGGATTACACAAATGTGCAACATGTCTATTCCAATGTAGTTGCTTCCTGTGATAGTGTCATCACCGTCATCACCATGAAAGCTCCTAGTGAGAAATGTGGATTCACCACATGACATGGAAAATTCACCATCCGTGGGGTTTCATCTCAACCTAGGGCACCACCTACATTGCCAACATCAAACCCTAGCAAATACAATTTCCTAGACTAGCTTAAGAAGACCCCTATGCAAATTTCTACCCTGGAACTATTGAGGTTATCCATTGCACATAGAAAAATATTAGAGAAAACTTTGTCCTCATCATTTGTCCTTGAGGATATGGATACAAAGAAGTTTCAAGCTATGGTAGGACATATCACTATCCCTCATCCTCTCACCCTCTCAGAACAAGACCTACCATCCCAACCATCCACTACAACAAATCCCTATGATTAGCTCCCTTTTTTGCTTTGTTTTTTGCTTCCACCCACTATTTTAATGTATTTTCCTCTAATTTTTTGAAAACGTCAGTGCTATTTATCGGGATGGTGCTATTTTTGGCATTTTTTTGCACATATTAGAACAAGTAGGCGCTAAATTAGGCAAAAATTAGTGCCAAGATTAGCGCCAAAATTAACATCTAGAGTAGCACCTAGATTGACGCTAAAATTAGCACCAAGATTAGCACCAGAAGTAACACCTATAGTAGCACCCAAATTAATGCCTAACTTATCACCCAGGTTAACATCTAAGTTAGCGCCCATAGTAGCATTTGATGTAACACCTAGTTTAGAGCCTAATTTTTCCCGTAATTTAGCACCTGATTGTTTTGATCTAGTAGGGATTAAGGGTGTTAGAACAAAAAATCCTTTCGCAATATTCACTGGCCTTCAATTTCTTGCCTACATTTCACTTGCATCAAAAGATCTACTGCCTTTTCTTTTTCATTGTATTTAGCATGAAATGCAACAATTTGTGTGACAAGATCCATACTGTCACCAACATTCCCTTTGTATATACCCATTTATTCCTCCAGATAATCATAAACAAAGCAAACTTTTCCTTTACTGCAATACTTTGTGCAGATTAAGGGTTGAGGGTAGTTTAATGTATAGGGTAGAGGGTAGAGGGTGTAAGGGTTTAGGGTTGAGGGTTTAAGGTTGAGGGTATATGGTTCAAGGATTAGGGTTGAGGGTCCAATGTATAGGCTAGAGGGTATAGGGGTTGAGGGATTAGGGTTTAAGTGTACTTGAGGGTTGAGGTTGAAGGGTTGAGGGATTAGGGTTGACTAGGGTAGAGTGACATAGAGGGTTTAACGGTTTAGGGTTTAGGGTATTGGGTTGAGGGATTAGGGTAGAGAGGGAGGGATGGATTAACAATTGAGGGTTGAGAATTGAGGGTGGAGGGTGGTTTAATGTATAGGGTAGAGGGTAGAGCTAGTAGAGGGTGTAAGGGTTTAGGGTTTAAGGGTTGAGGGTTGAGGGTTTAAGGGTTGAGGGTTGAGGGTTTAAGGTTGAGGGTAGAGGGTTGAGGGTATATGGTTCAAGGATTAGGGTTGAAGGTCCAATGTATAGGGTAGAGGGTATAGGGGTTGAGGGATTAGGGTTTAAGGGTACTTGAGGGTTGAGGGTAGAGGGTAGAGGGTTTAAGGGTTGAGGGACTAAGGGTTGAGGGTTGAGGGATTAGGGTCGAGGGTAGAGGGTATTGGGTTAAGGGTAGAGGGAAGAGGGTTTAAAGGTTGAGGGTTTAGGGTTGAGTGTACTTTAAGGGTTTAAGGGTTGAGGGATTATGGTAGAGAGGGAGCTGGATTGATGGATTAAGTGTTGAGGGATTAAGGGTTGAGGGTTGAGAATTGAGGGTTGAGGGTGGTTTAATGTATAGGGTAGAGGGTAGAGCTAGTATAGGGTGTAAGGGTTTAGGGATTAAGGGTTGAGGGTTGAGGGTTGAGGATTGAGGTTGAGGATTGAGGGTTGAGGGTTGAGGGTTGAGGGTAGAGGGTAGAGGGTATATGGTTCAAGGATTAGGGTTGAGGGTCCAACGTATAGGGTAGAGGGTATAGGGGTTGAGGGATTAGAGTTTAAGGGTACTTGAGGGTTGAGGGTAGAAGGATGTAGAGGGTTTAACGATTTAGGGTTTAGGGTATTGAGTTGAGGGTAGAGGGTAGAAGGTTTAAGGGTTGAGGGTTGAGGTTTTAATGTATAGGGTAGATCAGAGGGTAGAGGGTAGAGGGTTTAAGGGTTGAGGCCTTGAGGGTTTAAGGTTGAGGGTATATGATTGAGGGATTAGGGTTGAGGGTCCAATATATAGGGTATAGGGTATAGGGGTTGAGGGTATGTATATGGTTGAGGGATTAGGGTTGAGGGTCCAATTTATAGGGTAGAGGGTATAGGGGTTGAGAGATTAGGGTTTAACTAGGGTTGAGGGTAGAGGGTTAATTAAGGGAACTTGAGTGATTAAGGGTTGAGGGTTGAGGGATTAGGGTAAATATTTTACTAATTAGGTTTAAGTGTTTAACTAGGGTTGAGGGATTAGGGTCGAGGGTAGAGGGTATTGGGTTGAGGGTAGAGGGCAAAGGGTTTGAGGGTTGAGGGTTGAGGGTTGAGTGTACTTTAAGGGTTTAAGGGTTGAGGGATGTATAGGGTTGAGGGATTAGGGTAGAGAGGGAGGGTCGATGGATTAAGGGTTGATGGATTAAGGGTTGAGGGTTGAGGGTTTAAGGTTGAGGGTTGAGGGTTGAGGGTACATGGTTCAAGGATTAGGGTTGAGGTTCCAATGTATAGGGTAGAGGGTATAGGGGTTGAAGCCGGATTAGGGTTTAAGGGTACTTGAGGGTTGAGGGTAGAGGGTAGAGGGTAGAGGGTTGAGGGATGAGGGTGGAGAGTTTACTTGGGTTTAAGGGTTGAGGGATTAGGGTCGAGGGTCACTACAAAAAATCCTTGTGATTAGCTCCCTTTTTTGCTTTGTTTTTTGCTTCCACCCATTGTTTTAATGTATTTTTCTCCAATTTTTTGAAAAAGTCAGTGCTATTTATCGGGATGGCACTATATATTTTTTATCACTATCAACAATAAAAATAATATAAGTTTGTAGTTAGTGTTGAAACCATTTTAAAAATTTATTCACTCCTAACAAGTAATATTAGGCCTTATTATTCAAACCACTCAAATAATTTAAACCATTTAAGCCTTGAATACATGCAATATATATATATATATATATATATATATATCAATAAGGCCATGAAGGTATACATAATGTCTTGAAAATGTCATATAGTGTTATAAGGTCTACAATGCCATATATGCATTTGATGAATGTCTAAATAAATTCATATAGGAATATAATTGTACACATTGGTAAAATATAAATACATACATACAAATCCATATAGATATATACAATGATATACATTAGAATAAAAATCTACATCTACATTTCATGAAGGCATACAATAAATGTGAAAATATATGTAATTATGGAGTGTCATTAAATTATCAATGACTCTTGTGGGCGGAAGGGCGGGCATCTCTCCACATTAGAGGGTGGAGAGACCACGACTATCATCAAGGGTTGGTGTATGGCGGAAAACTTGAACTACTCGACTGAGTCAACAACCTGATGGTTAGATGGAGATTAAAATCATAGTTTGGAGGCACTGACAATAATGTTATATCACCTAGAGAACTATGCACATTATGGATATAACCCCAATTGGCATCAGACGGAGGAGAGCTAATGGGTGGTGGGACAGATGGATGATATACGGTTAATCTGGCTGGGCACGATGGTTAATGTACAACATAGTAAACTATTGGCAACTAGCTCTTTATTAATATAGGCTGGCCGAGTTTCTTTTCACCCATCTTCGTCTAAGTTTGTCTTTGACTTGCTCTACAAAATAGCTATGGTGGAACATTCTAAATTTGTCATGGAGGTTACGACAAATGATGTGGTTAGTGTTGGACTAGATACTCCAATTTAGCTAGATTGCAAGGTGTGACAAACATCCTTCAAGCACATCTTATCAACGATTGAAGCAGATTATGCTGAGGACTGATCCTCATGCGGTTGTGGCAGTAAAAATGGTGTTGGGTAATGATTTTGTGCAGAATCAGGAGTTGTTTTGGGTTAACACCCATATTGCCTCCCATTTTCTTGCATCTCTCTTGGACGTGAGAATGCCAAAGGTGGAGGCAAAAACCATTATTTGCAAATTTTTCAAGAATGAGATTTTGGGTGGTTTGGACAAGGTACTCAAATTGACATTGTTGGGGTGGGGCACGCTACAGGCTCATGATTTTCCTTTGGTGAAGGTGGCGGGAGGAGTCATCCACATCTATCCTTTTTTTCTAGCGATTAAGGGTTGGGCGTTGTTTCGCCACCGCTAGATTGCAGCCTATGGGGTCAACTTCCTAAAAAAGTTTCTTGGGCTGGTGACGGTGGAAGGTCTAGATTGGGTGGTAGAATTCAATCAATTTGCAAAGTTGAATGGATTTTATCCTATTTTTGTGGGTTGGGTATGGTGGCACACGTGGTGGTCTGTTGGGTGGTTTATAAGTATATGTTTATAAATAGTTTCAATGCTTCCAATTTTTTTGGGGTTATGTTTTTGGTTGGCCGCGCTTGTGGTGGGAGTTGATTGTTAATCTTGGTGGCCAGATTCTATAATTTTGTGGTCAGGGTTTGGGTTGCACTTCAATATGTTCTTCCTTGCTTTGCAGACATATTGTAATTTTTTTTAATAGCTAATACAATACTCCTCTTACGAATAAAAAAATGATCAATGACTCTTTCCTTGTTAATAATATAGAAAATTAATATCATAATTGGTAGCTCTCCTTTTCCAATTAATAGACTTCCTAGGCTCAATAAATTTTTTAGCTTCACCTATTAATGCAATTAAACTATATATACAATAGGATAGAAATCTTGAATAAAATGAAATAAGTAAATAATCACTTTCCATAAATTAATGATCCTCTACTTCTCTTCATTTACCTAGATGGGCTTGGTTCACAAAGTAGAGTTGCCTCCTCTTATGGAAAGAATGAAGAAACAAATCAAACTAAAAATAAATATCATTTATTTACACTAAGTGGTGTTAGATAAAATAAAAATTACATAATGTTATTTATATTACTAGCTCATACCAATGTGAGAGCCTTAGGAGATAAAATTTCCATAGCAATTCCCATATCCTAGAAGAGTATGTGTTGATGTCATTAACTAAAAATAGGAACAACATTATTTGACCAAAATATTCATAACATTATTTACATACATAATGATTAAAATTAATAAAACTTATCCTTTAATGAAATTTGATAACTAAGTACCACTAATGTTTCATAATATTAAAGGTCCTATTGGAGCCACAAATCCACCTTGGTTATTTTGCATACTTCCATTTTCACTCATCTTCCCACACTCACCATATGTCCCATCTCCATTTCATAATGGCTGACACTAATATAAACCACCAAATAAGGCCCTTGGTCATAACACTAAAGTGAATTCCCATATGAAGTGTTCCCATAGCAGCACATGGCATGTTGCCAAGACAATGCTATATTGAAGAGAGTCTCACCATATTCTCTTCAATGCAAGCAGAAAGGGCTGATGTGAAATGTAGACAGGACTCCTGAATGCCTAAGAGACATATTCAAATGTCTTCTTGCCAGCCTAAAGAACGATATGTCTAAGAGACTTGGACATGTTGAGGAGAAAATATAACATGTCTCACTGATAAATTATATGGAGCATTCAACATTTAGGAAACTGGAAAACATCTCTCGAACATTGACAGATTATCATAAATAAATGATAGGTCACTGGTAAAAAACACAAACAAATGGAAATGTCAAAAAGACATTGGCATATTGAGGAGCGAAGTAAGAGAGTCTCTTCGACATTCAAGGAGTAAAATATCAGCAAGACATAAAGACATCAAATAGACATTGGACAAGGTCTCATCGAAATCCTAACAAGGATATGTCAAGGAGACACAAGATTATCAAGTAGACAGTATCAAAAGTCTCCCCGACATCCTGGCACAAGTGTAAACACATGTTATTAATGAGACTAGGAGACATCAGAGAGAGGTGACCACTGGTCTCCTTGACATGACAAAGTCACATATAGAGATCATCAACAAGTAATACCGTTGAAGGAAGAGATAAGGATATGTCGAAGAGACATAGGCTTGTCGGTGAGAGATATCCATCAGTCTCATCGACAAAAGGGGGACCATAAGGGAAGAAACTGAAATGTAAATATCAAAGAGACCTTACAACATCAAAGAGAGAAATCTAAATTTCTCTTAGATGCTTCTCAAAAGATGGTCAATGATATGTCAAAGAGAGATATAGATGTTGTGATTAAAGTCTCTTCAATAAAATATGAAATAGTTATCACCAGATTGATTTGACTGATGAAATAGGGATATTTTGAGTGTGATTTTTTTCTCCTAAAAGGGTTTTTACCATGTAAACTTGTGTTGTGTTATGTTTTTGTTTATGATTTATATGTATTTCTCCTTTTTGTAAATGTAAATATATTAAAACTTTCACAATAATCTCCGCTAAGATTAGTTTATGAAGAATTTTTTTATACCCTACTTTCTTTCATTTGGTAATATTCTTATCAACTTAAATTATAGGTTTTAGGTAGAGAATTTTGTTTACTAATATTCATTTAAATGTGATATTTCATAGAAGGGTTTGATCTTATCATAGGAAGAGAGGACAATAACATCTAGGGTAGAAACGAAGAAGTTATTAGGCACACAATTTAAGCTTTAGAAGCTTAAGATGGAGTATATTATTGTGGATAGAGACATATGGGTTATAGTAGCTAGATAAAAACCTATTGGAATGTCATAATAAGGTTAAAAAATGGAAAAAAAGATAAGAGTCTCATTAGACTCTATTTGGCTAGTTCAATATTGTTGAATGGACATGATGAGACCATTATAGCACTTATTTTAAAGAAATTGGGAGATACATATCAAGCTAAATCTATAGTTAGTAAAATATTTCTAATAAACAAGTTATATACCATCAAAATGGAGAGTGGCGGTGCTATAGTTTAACACTTGAATTAATATTACTGAAGCATTTCAAAGTTTAGGCCATAAGAATCATCCTTTTCTAAACATGGATTGTAAATAATTCTAAAAATTTAGAAGTCTTGGTCATTAACATTATTGTCTGCTATAATGTCATCCGGTGTATCATTGTTAATGTTCATATATTCTTTCAAGTATTTAATATTATCATCATCCTTATCTTGACCATATGATCATTACCCCTGCTATCATCATTACTATCAACCATATAATCATTATTGTCATCATTGTTTCCATCCCCAAAGAAACCTATAAGAATTTCATTCAATACTTCTTCATGCACTGCATTTTCACTATCATGATCCTCATCATCAAGGCTAGGTGGCATGTCATCAGTGTATGTGGATCTCATCAGCTCTTCACATTTCTCTGCTGGTAGTATTCTCTTCAATCTTACTCTTTTCACCCTGGTATTGTTTAAAGGATGGTTTGGATCATCCCACCCAAATCTTAATAACCTAGTTGGATCATGGGTATTAGTATGTGTTTCATCAACATCTTCTACCTATCAACAAACACAAGCATTATTTAATGTTTTCCAACAATTGGATAAATCATAAATGTATCAATTTCAAAGAAATATAATCAAATATGGCTTAAAAATAAAAATAAAAATTGTATCAAAATATATAAATTGAATAATGGAACATTATTTTATAGACTACCTTTTTTATACAATAATTTAAATAAAACAAAAATTTGACAACATAGTTTATAAAACATCAGTCCACACATTTTGGGTTTTTTTCCCTTAAGAACATCCTTAGGGAGACCTTGTTCTTCCCTTTTCTTTCGCGCAAGAGTGCATTTTAAGAAGGGGTAATCAATCAATAACTCATACCCAATGGTAAGGTCCATAATATCCTCAACCATTATCAATCTATCAACCTCTCTTTCCATATCTCCATCTTTATCATTTATAACCTCAACAAATTGACAATTTGGTCTTACAGTAGGGTTCCTTCCCTTACTACTATTTATAAATGCTGCAATATTTTTGTGTGTGTATGCACATCCATCTATATACATAAGATGAGCTCTATTCATTTATTTTCCACTTTCCAATTGGAGACGATGTATATACATATTCAAATTTAGACCATATGCTGACATGCTAGGCTTATATTCTGCTAGCCTTCTCCATTCACCACTATAATATGATGTACCATAATATGGCATTAATCTCCTAGTGGTTTGTTTTGAATTGTTTCTATGTTTAGATCCCACATGTACATTTTGGACAATAAAGAGGCCTAGATTCACTCCATGAATATTGGAGGGTTGTATCATGTAGTTATATCACCAAAATTGAAATACCTCGTACACTCTAGGTAGTTGTTGATCACTAGGCCAAGCACAATATAGTCGACGATCAAATGTATCTTTGTAAATTGATCTCAAACTCAGGGGAAAGTCATCATCTCCATCACATTCATTCTCATAGGGTTTGTAGTCCAGCTTCCCCTTGTTTTTAAGCAAATTATGCATCTTTAAACTAGTTCTTGTTCTGTTACTTGTTTTCATCAATTCCTCATCTTCCGAGCTGGTATATTGGCACACATTTTGTTAGATGTATCATCTAATAAATAATCATTGCACTCTAGGCTTGAAGTCAGTGATCTAGGAAACTTTAAACCAAGAACTTTATCCTTCAAGTATCCATCAAGAAAAAAATACTTATTTAAATAATATAAAACAATGTTTAAATGGAGTATACATGTTATTTATATCAAATTGGAAAATTCCTTACCACAATTCCTATTGGATTTGAATCGATTGTAGGAGGCATACTACCGACTAGAAGCTCATCATATATGTAATGTATTTGTACAATTGCTCATTTTATTTTTTTCTTTCCATGACATACAAAACATCCACAAACAACAATTTTCTCAAAGTATTCATCCCATTTACTATAGTCTTGAACAACCTCTTGTTTAGTGCAATCATTTGTTGTGTCTGCAAGATCCATTGTCATATCCTCTCCCACCCACTTTCCTCTACGTGATTTAATAGTTTTAGGTCCACGTCCAAGTACATATCTTCTTCTTTTGCTAGTTGAATGCTCAGGCTCTACATTTACTCCAATCTCCATCTAAAATAATAAACAACATGCATTAATTTATGTCAAGATTGGATAATAATTATAAATTTCAATAATACTGTGAAAAAAGATGGATGTTAAAATTAGATCATTTTTTCCTACTGCTAAGCCAAAATTTGAGTACTGATGGTACCTCACATCTCATTGCTAGGTCCTCATTTGGATGACATTTATCTGTTGCTATGGGCTTGTTCTCACCATAATACACAACATAGAAATAATGTTTATACCCACATATTTCCTGAAACTGCATTGATAAGTATCCAACACAAAACCCTACTTCCGTAATATTTGGATGATGGTTTTATATCAGCTAAGTTTTCAACTATCCGCATTTTCTCCTTTTCTCTTGATCATAGAATCGTACAATTAAAACCTTCCTTTTCTGTGCATTTTGTTCAATAAGTTTGACCTCGTGAGTTCCCAGTGGACAAAAATGACTTTATCTCCTCTATGTTGTAGCATTTGTGAATTCATAAACACCTTCCTCCCTTGGTTGATGTTTCTTTCTCTTCTTACCTCTATTGTATCTGCAAATTCTGTTGTCATATCTATTTCCACCCACTTTCCTCTTTGCGATTTAGTAGATCTACTCCATCCACACCCTCTCTCCATGGCCTCCTTTGGATGCTGTAATAAAAAACAATGACAATAGTCACATAACAATTGTGCACCAAGAGAATATCATTGAAATTATCTTGTTAATACACTCGCTTTTCATTAAGACACACTATGAAAAACAAAATAGGACATTGCAACATTTTTCTCTTCACAAAAAGTTTACACGTGGAATGTTGACAACTAGAGCTCAAATCTCTCTAGGAAGCATGCAATACACATAAGATGTTTATGCAATTTCAATGTCACATGATAATGATTTAGTTCTCATAGATGATTTTTCATAATTCCCCAATAAGCCCTATATCTAAGATGATAGTAATGAATTAGGGTTTGTCCTTTTATACAAATTTGTAACATGCAATTTGAAATATTTCACACTTTAGATGACTCATCTAGTTATATAGGGTGAACATGGGCCCATTTAAATTTAAATTTAAAAGTTTAGGGGTCATTTTTGAGTTGAAAAATCTAACCTCTATTAGTTTTACACCCACAAAATTGACATGTGATAAGGAATAGATAAAATAGGGAACCATGATTGCTACCTTGGAACATATGAAGATGAAGTCAATTTATGATCAATTTATTTATCAACTTCTAGAAAAAATACATCATTTTGCACTGGTAGGCGCTAAATTAGGCGCACTTTGTGCCACCTTTGGCACCCCAAACAAGTCACATTTAGGGTTAAAAGTTGGCGTTAACTACACCGACTACTAAATCAAAAACAAAAAATTAAAAACTTCCCATGTCAAGGAAGAGATGACAGGAGAAAAACACCGCACGAAGCAAGAGAGGAGAAAAAAGGGAAAAATGACATGAAGGAGGGCTACAAGAAAGTAGATAAAAAATTTGATTTAGTTTGCAACACCATAGGTAAGGTTACAATTTATTTTTTTCATTCCCAAAAATATTTTTGTTTGGATTAAATGGAGAGGATTGTGAAGAAAGGGTTGTGAATATTATTTTGTTTACAGACAAATCATTCAAGTCTCATGTGGTTGCAAAGGAGGAGGGTAAAATTGTAGACATTGCATTATTTCCTCCTCATCTGAGAGCAGTGAACGTGTTTTTGAAACCCCAATGCCCCGATTTGCTTATCATTCCCATCCCAAGCTTTTAGATTCTAGTTTAATTTCTTGTACCTTCCTTCCATACCTTTCTATAAAGATAACTTTCTCACTTCCTTCCTAAAAATGTAGTTGAGTGCTTTCAAGACAATTTGTTAAACTGCATCCGCCCCACTATAGCCAGGTCTCATGGGAACAGAGGTTGGTCGAGACAATACGAGGAGATAGGGATTTTGAGACAATAGCTGAATAATAGATCATTTCCTCAAATTTGTGAGACCTTCGGGCTTAAGTTAACTATTACTAATTTTCACTTATTCTTTTATAGAACAATGAGCTCATGGTTTCGAATTGATTGTGTGCACACATTCATTTTCTTTCTAGTCAGTAGATGCGACTCGAGCATGGGACCTATCTATGTTAACTCTCAATAAAACCACACTTTGCACCCTTTTTATCCCCCAAAGATTACCATTCTATACAGGTGCGGAAGCATTGATTTTTTACAATAGATTTGTTTCATTTTGCATATATTTATATCCTTTCAAATATATTTATATTCTATACAGGTGCACAAGAAATTGATTCATAGGAATTTAAATCCAAAAGAGAGTCATTCAAGGTAAAAATTTCATACCACAAATTGGATGAAAAATTTCATACCTAAAAGTGTGTACTTTGTTTGCCTCCACAAACTGGATGAAAATAATTTTCCCTAGGTCATCTCAAAATGTCAAGTAATAGAGGGAAGAGAGCAAAGGGAGTAGACTCTGTCCACAATGAGGTAATTCATTATCAATTTATAGATTTGTAAATGTTTCCATTGTTCCTTTCATTTTTAGTTTTTAGTTTTTTATTTTTAAATTTAAAAGAAGAAATATATATATATAGGGACATGAGATTAAAAAAGATAAAGAGTCATTAGCTTCCTTGAATTCATGTTGCCATTCTACTAAGTGATTGACATGCATCTTTTCCATCCTTCCTCACGATGATTCCATTCTTTTAACATGTAAGAATTCTTTGATGCATCTTGGTAGGCATCCTATAGATCTAACACATCCTTGTAGTCTACATCATTTGGCATAGCTAACCAACCACTTAATTTTTCCATCAAATTAAAAAAAGGCAGTAAATTCTGGTCCTCCAAAATAAAAAACTCCATAGATAAAGAAATCAACAGTAAAAAACTTGTAACTTGATCTGATCAACATAGAGAAGTGTGTAATACTAGACTTCTTAACATTCAAAATATAAATGGAATGTCCTTAACACCTAGTAGAGCTATCCAAAAAAGCTAACTAAAAACACAAAAGTGCTCTCGCACACAATGGCCTAATGGTTGGTTGTCATAGAAGTCAAACTACAGAAGTAACAACACTAATCAAGTTAACATATATGCATCATTTGCATAAAAAATGAACCATTTATGTACATGAATAAATAGTAGAAG
>VDFB02134146.1:0-42451 GCA_007258455.2 Sequoia sempervirens | reverse complement strand
GAAAGATTCCATATCCAACATTGATTTTCTACACCTTACTATCCCCAAGGAAATGGCATCAAAGGCCTCAAACAAGACTATCCTGAAGATCCTCAAGAAAACCATCAATGAATTTGGACGTGATTGGAATGTTCAACTAAACCTAGCATTGTGGGTTGACAAAACCAGTATGATCTATACCCCAATAGGAGCAACACCTTATTCTCTAGTCTATGGATCATAAGCTATTCTACCTATTGAGGTTGAGATACCATCCTTGCATGTGTCCCTCAATGGGATGACTTCAAACAAGGATTACATAGTATCTAGGCTACAAGAATTGGAACAATTGGATAAACACTGACAACATGTAGTTGATCATCTAAAATCCTATCAACAAAGGATATCTAGGAGCTACAATCACAGAGTAAAACCTAGAGCATTTTAGGTGGATGACTTAGTATTAAAAGAAAATCCCCGTAATCAACAAGATCAAGAGAAGAAGGGGAAATTCAAACCTAACTGGTTGGGACCCTTTGTTATAGTATCAGTCTTTGGATCAGGAGCATATCAGTTATCCACACTAGAAGGGGATTTGTTTGAAAAACCTCTCAAAAACTTGCATCTCAAAAGGTTTTACACCTAGCTCATCCAGTGCATTGATAAAGGTCCTAGAAAAATGCCAAAAACATCAGAAAATGTCCTGAAGAAATACAAAAAAATCAAAAAAATGCAAAATCCAAAAAAGAAAAGCAATAAAAATATATATATATATATATATATATATATATATATATATATATATATATATATATCGAAAAAGAATTAAAAATATTAAATAAAAGAGATTCTCATCCTCTTAGTGAAAACTCACTTTACGTGTTTTCTTTTGGAAAGTACCTTGGGTATGTGCAGGATCATCATGGAAAAAATAGGCCCTTAAATGGCAAAAGTCTAAAAATCAAAGTTAGAAAACCGACATAAAAATTTGAATAAGTTATCTATATTATTTCAAAAAATATGTAAGAATAGAATCTATAGAAAATTGAATGTAGTTTCTAAACTAATAGGTTTTTTAAAAAAAAAGAAATCTATTTGGTAAAAATTCTGAAATTTTCAATGTTGTATAATTTAAATATTTGGGAAAAAATAAGAAGTAGGTGTCCGCCTAACCAATCTCAACCACAATGAAATGATAATATTTTTTTATACATTTTAGATATAAGTAGAGGACTCATGTCCCAATGTGATGCATATTTTTTTGTAATTTCTTTCCAAGTAAATAATTAATTATGAATTTTTTATTACAACTTTTAAAAAATATAAAAAACTCATATGTCTGACCACCTTAACTTGGTCAAAACTTCATGAAATTCATGTTTTCTTTTTTTAATCCTATAGTATGCAAAGCATAGAATGTGATACATGTTTTGGATACAAAAAATGTTATACCGTTTGAAAGCTATAGATGTTTTTCAATTTGTCTATCAATCAGGACTTTAGTCATAATTTGAATAGAAAATGAATAATAATTACTTATTAAATTCAAACTAAAGCATAATTTATATTGGTGGAAAGTTGGGAATCTCATTTAAAAACCATTTTCATTTCATCAATTTTGGGTAAAAAAAATGTTGTTAGCCACATACCCATCATATTGCCACTTTTTGACCCATCATGATCCTGCACATACTCCTTGGTGAAAACCTGGCAAATAGGCACCTTGTGTAAAATAAGCACTCTCCATATATCTTGGGCTACGTGACTTGCTCTACATCATTCATCCATCATACTTCCATCTCTGCATCTGTCATGCTTCCATGTTTGCATCATAGCTTGATCCAGTGTTTGTATCATGGTAGCCCCTAGTATTAATCGACCCATTCTAAAAATTAGTTTGTTTTATTGTATCACACTAGGGGCATGTTCTACATTGGATTGGATTTGTGTACATTCTCAAGGTCAAAAAATCAAAATTCCAAAAAACATTCAAAATGGATCAAAAATCCAAAAACATTCAAAACAGATCAAAAATCCAAAAAAATTCAAAACCAGTCAAAATCCAAAAAACATTCAAAACAGATCAAAAATCCTAAAACATTCAAAACATATCAAAATCCCCCCCCCCAAAAAAGACAAGGTCAAAAAGTTAAAAATTCAAAAACAAAGTCTTTATTCGAACTATGTCATCTCTAAGCTTTAAACATAGGAAAAGGTGATCTTTGATTATCCCTCGAGACATTTAGGTCAGTTTTTTAGGTGTCCATTATGTTCATATTTTTGTCTTGTAAATCTTGGTCGTGTCATCAATTGAACTACGTGGTCTTTGCATGTATAACATAAGCAAGGCTAATCTATTGATTAGCCCCCAAGGCCACTAGGATAGGTCTTGGTCATCATGGTCGTGTCTCACCCTAGACTTGGGGAAAAATCCTACACTCACTAGGGGAAAATAAACTTTGAGCTTGAATCAACAAGAAAACATTTGTCAGACTAACATTACAAACACAACCTTCAAATGGATGGTGACCTTTCTGAATCAAGAGTTTATCACGTTAAACATGAAAGTTCAAAGTGTTCTACTTTGATTTTTGTTATCATATCTCTCGAGTCCTCGATGATGTATTGAACTAGAGGAGCAAGGAAGAAGTATGATTTTTCTTTGTCTATTGTCTATGAGTTTATCATTATTACTATGCAAGTTGTCACGAGACGTGAACTACAAAGTATCACTGATGAAATTTTGAATTTTCATAGGAAAACGATTAACTCTTGTCTGTTTAAACAAGCAATGCTTAGGTCTTCTTAGTTTAATTATACTTAGATGCTTGTGTTAACTTGCAATTTTAAAACATCATCGAAGTAGTACTTAGGTCATCTTGGTCTAAAATATTCCATCGATGCTTGTACTCACTTTCAACATTTTAAAGGCCCAATGATGATAAAAAAGCGCAACAAATTGGTTAATACAAATGACAAATTTTGACTACGAGATTTGCATAGATAAGTTAGATTGCATTCATGTTAGCATGGCATGTGTATTTATGGGATTTTTCAAAGTTGAAACAATTTCACAATGGTGTCATCTCTATTATTAATGGATTAAGTACACTAGACACTAACCAAAAACACATCATTCTCATTTAGTTGCACACCAGTTGCATCATCATTTGCATATCTTAGAAAACATTCCCATATCATTTACATTCATATATTCCATCATAATATTTGCATAAGAAAATGCAAAAAAACAACAAAGACATACATTGCATATCATTTCCAAAATCAAAATAATGTTATCCACTACGCTTAAATAAGTGAGTCTCTTCATATTTCTAAGAAAGTTGGGAAATATGTCAAATTTATGAAGCTTAAATGATAAATCTACTGCAGTCTTCCCACTAATTTTGGAAGCTGGACAGACTCAATCATTTAAGCTTAGGGCCATGAACATTTGAAAACGTGCACATTCAATCATTCACATTACATAATCATCATTCATCATTACACAACATCACACATCATTTGCATCAAATCCATACATATTCAATGTAATTATCACATGGAGCATCTTGCATCACTTAATCCATCAAATTATCATTGCATACATCACAAATATAAAAATCACATAAGAATCATCATAATCATCATATCATCATCATATAGAACATTACATAAACATCAATGCAAAAATATGCATCATCATTTCATCCATCATACATTCATTACATCATTAGCATAGTCAAATCCATCACACACATCATATAGGCATCATTCATAAACCACCATAGACTCATAACACATCACATTGCATCATCACAACATTGCATATCATAATCATCACAAGGAAATCAAATGCATCGTAAAATTTTATCATCATATCAACATTTAGATCATAACCATTGTTGCATATCATATAACATCAAAAATCTCATAATGTCCAAGTGTACAAGGATATCCAAATGTAGGATGAGATACATCAAAATCCAAAAGGCACTGTATCATGGGAAATACATCCTCAATATCACAAAAGGTGTATACAAAATGTCCAAGGAACATCACAATATGCTATGTCGAGCTCCCACTAGATGCTACTAGTCTCATGGAACTAGTACCTCCTCTGCCTGATAGACCTGCACCCAGATCTCTCCTATCTTCAGGAAATGGTTGTATGACACCCATGCTAATAGTCTGAGAATGATATCTACCAAAATGATATTGTACAAAACTCTCTTGTCACTTAGGAGGAACCAACTCATGATATTTACCTCTGTAAAATTGTAACTTCTAAGAGATGTGTTGAATCTCTTTGAAGAAATCCACTATACCTATAGATGGTGTCATATGATGTATCCTTTTGGCAATGGGATCATCCTGCTATGTCCAATGTCTAAAGGCATCCCTCTCTGAAGTGAGTATGATCACCTACGCCTACAACTATTGTATATGTTGCCTATCTATCCCTCTATCAGTCGTCAAAATATCAACCTATGCCTAACACTGCACTAACTCATCCTGAAGTGACTAAATTTGTACTTGAGCCTACACTACCTCACTCTAAAACAACTGAACCTCTACCTAGAAAGCTTCTATCTGTGATGACTACTGATGAGAGGGTAGCCCTATCTAAATCCAGGGAATCATTGCCTAAGGTATGGTAACACTCCTCCTACACCTCAAAACTACAAAATCAAATGGATGACTATCATCTTCCTCTAATGACCCTACCTCATCATCACTCTCACCACCACCACCCCTACAACCACCCCCTACATCACCATCACCTCTACAAACACCTCCCCACTATCGTCACCATCCTCATCATCCCCTCCTTCTCCATCAACTGGCGGTACTGGATCCTTTGGATAAGTAAATCTAGGAAACAAATGAGTGTGGAAGTACTCTAAATAATCTGCTTTCATCTAGACATATGTAATATATGGAACATACTCCTATAAAATCGGTGTCAAAGTATAGTACTTTGTACAGGCTGCCTCATAAGATACATAGGGGCCCCACTCTATAACATCCTATCATCACCGCGCATAATGGGAAACTCCAAGGGGCATCCCCTGAACCTGTCCAAATTGCTGACATACTCATAGATACCTAGGTATCGCTCAACCACAACATGTGTCCACCTAATCAGATAGCGGGATAACAACATATATGACATCTCCAACTGATCTTCTAGCCACTCCTCACAATCCAAGTATGAGCACCATGTAACAGTCTCCAAATAATCCAGAGCATGCCTCTAATAGGCTACCTTGCCCAGCTATTGTTGGACATGTGGACTACTATAACAAAAAACATAGGGTCTCCCTGGTGGTTGTTGTCTCTCTCCCATGGGCCAAGTGATGGCTATGTGCTCCCATGCCCATGTCTGTAGTAATGTGATCCCACATGACAAGCTCATCACCCCATAATACACAACCTCATGCAAATATCGGTACAAATGGGCTAACATGCATGAACCCCATGCATATGGAGTTCCATCTAGTGTCATTTGTGATAACACTCGACCCCAACCTGCTAAAAATCCCTTTGGCCTAAAATTAGGACAAAGGAATCCACCAATGAAACTAGAAAGAACACATGGTAGAGGATCATATCTGCTAGCCATCTCTGACCAAGGAATCCATCAGCCAGCCACGTGATCATCTAGGCATAACCTCCACAATGCAATTGTCCCGCCCTGCTCTATCTTTTCATATACCACTATCTCCCGCATCATTGGGATCCACAAAATATGGTACGCATCCTCTCAAGTCACTATCATCTCTCCCATGGCTAAGTAAAATGTGTTGTGGTCACTATGCCACCTCTCTGTCGATGTTGTCAATAAACCTGTGTTGATCCTATACTATGGGATATCTAATAAGGAGGTCAGCCCACAATGTGAGATAATATCCAAATCCACTATGGATAAATGACAGACCATATTCCATGTCTTTGGGAAACACTCTCAAGATTGTAATACATTTGAATCTCCCTAATCATAATGTGGAACACAAATTAGTCAATCAATGTCATGTTCAATCAAGATTATCAGTTAATCAAGGTAATGTGTAGTTAATCAAAACAAGTTCAATCAAGATAATCAAATCAATTAGAACAATTATCAACTCAATCAATCAAGACAATCACTCCTGTCATCAATCCTCACCTATCATGAGGTCGATGTACAATCACTCCTATCATCGATCCTCGCCTATCATGGGGTCGATGTGCAATCAATCCTATCATCGTTCCTCGCCTATCATGAGGACGATACATCAATCATCACACCATCGATCCTCACCTATCACGAGGTTGATATGCTATAAATCCTATCATCAACCCTCTCCTATCATGAGGTCGATGTGTTATCATCCTATAATTGATCCTCGCCTATCATAAGGTTGATGTGCTATCAAACTAGTATTGATCCATGCCTATCATGAGGTCGATCTGCTATCAATCCTATCATCGATCCTCGCCTATCATGAGGTTGATACATCATTGGTTATCTCATTTGATTCTTGCCAATCATGAGATCAAATCATCAACTATCTTACTTGAACATCAATCCAACAATGCACATCTCACAATCAGACTAAAATCAATCCAAAACATGAGAAAGCAATGACTACTATGACTCAGAAACATCTTGGGAACATCATCGTGAGGGATTTATACAATCACACCTTCTCAAACGGGGAAAACCACGGGCTAAACCACCTAGAATCAACAAAGGTAACAAATTTCCAATGCAACAAGAGGTGCCATTTGGGACCCCAAAGGCGCCAAAATAGAGTTTTCACCTCAAAAACATGTTTTCTAACCTTGCAAGAGGCACCATTTGGGACACCAAAGGCGCCAAAACATAGTTTACCTTCAAAAACCTTCCAATCAAGGCTTGCAAGGGGCACCACTTGGGACACCAAAGGCACCAAAATAGTGTTGGAGCTCAAAAACATGAATTTCACACTTGCAAGAGGTGCCATTTTGGACCCCAAAGGCACTAAAACTCCTAAATCACCCAAAAACATGCATTTTCAAGCTTGCAAGAGGTGCCATTTGGGACCCCAATTGCACCAAAAATCTTAAATCACATAAAAACTTGAATTTCAAGCTTTCAAAAGGCACCATTTGGGACCCTAAAGGTGCCAAAACTCTTAACTCACACAAAAACTTGAATTTCAAGCTTGCAAGAGGCACCACTTGGGACCCCAAAGGTGCTGAAACTCTCAAACACAATAAAAAACACTTCAAAATGGAAAAAAAATCATATGAACATGCAACAATAACATCAAACAAGCTACAACATATATCTATGATGTTCAAAATACCATTAAAAGGAAAGAAAATGACTAACAAAGAGGTTTCTCATAAAGCGTACCGTAGGTCCAATGGCAGTAGGCTGATCAAGCTGGCAAAGACACTCAAAACGATGCTTGTGGTAGGGGATCACCATCTTCCTCTAAGCTCTCCAAGCTTCAACTTCTCCAAACTAAAAATGTGCAAATGAATGCCATTTTACCACTTTTTACCTTTTCAAGGGTAAAATGGAGGGAATTATGGTTGGATTTATTTCCCATTTTCACCACAAAGGAGTTGTAATTAATCAATACTATTCCAAGCAAAAACTTGCAATCAAATTTTGAGAGATAAATCATCTCTGACATCCAAATCTCACTGAATCAACATTCGATCATCATCATAATCATTGAAACACCATCACATCATTTCAACATTTCATTTTAACATTCACTGATTTATCTATTGAGGGGGCATATATCTGTCAATAACTGAAAATCAAAGTCTGGGACGTCATCTGGGGCATCAAAATCTTGCATCGTCTGGGGCATCAAAATATTTTATGAGCATCAGTATCAAAATTTTATTTGAAGCAACATGTAAACATGTCACTTCAAAGAGGGGAAAAATATATACACCTAAAAAAGGTCATCATATTCATTTAATTAAATAGAAGCTATTTGATTAATGTTTCAACTACGTATAAATAAAGTCACTTTATTTATATTTTTCACTCTTCTATTAATTATCCAAAATTATATTCTTCTAAATAATTAAATAAACAAAGTATCATAAAATGTGTTTATTTAATTAATCTTCCTTAATCCTAATTAAGAATTAGAGCACATGTCTACTACATTTTCTTGTGCCTCCTCACAAAGGTCACATGAAAATAAATAAACATAATTGTTAATTAAAATTATCCTCACACACTTCCACCAATTGGAAAAAGCACATGGCTTTATTCTCCCACACTTCCAACAAATTTGGAGCACATGGGTCTTTGTTTCACACACTTGGGTCTCCCACACACATGGCATGTTGTCTTTGGTCAAGGGGACAACATCCTGATTCTTTCCATCTTCACCGTTTATTCTTTTCCCTACGAAACTTGACCGTTGATAGGTGCCACCTCATAAAATGCTTGAGAAACCCTATAAATACACCTCCTTTCCTTTGCATTTATCATCCACATTTGAAGTAAAGTGACTATGTAGGGTTTTCTTAGGAGCTTGGAGCATTCTTGGAGTCTTATAAGTAGATTTTATATCATGTTCTATGTTGCATTCTCATCCTAGATTAACATATTACATCATAGTTGCATTTTATATTAGTTTTCTTTCTTGTTGCATTTGAGCATATGCATAATCATGAATAGTTCATTTTAGTTTCATATCATCTCACTCATCTCCACTTGTTCATTTATCATCAACATCATCCTTCATTTATCATTTTATTCATCATCCTTTTCATCATTTTGTTTCATTTAGAAGCATAACACTAATCCTTCCTGCACACATTTGCACACATAAATCATCTTAGCTTGGATATTAAGCATCAAATCTCATTTTCTAGGTTGTCATTTTAACAACCATTGTTCCCATAGAAATATGAGAGCCGAATGGTTTAATAAATCCCTAGAAATAGAGGACAATGATACTTATTTGAAAGGTTTGATTGTATTACAAATACAGTAGTTTTACTTTCTTAAAACTTTGAAAGTAAACCATTTCATTAAGGTTTATGTTGACATTGAATCTCTCCACATTCGACACATGCATAGATTCTATTCACCTTGTCCTTGCTATAGTTGCATCACAGGAATGGTCAGTGTATCAGATGGATGTGAAGAGTGATTTCTTGCATAGGGATCTTCATGAGGAGATCTATATGGAGCAACCACTAGGTTTTGTGTAGGACCCTTCACTTGTTTGCATGCTTCAACATTCATTGTATATTCTCAAACTGGCCCCTCGAGCTTGGTATGAGAAGATGGATAGTTTCTTGCTTGCTTTTGGTTACACTCGATACCATTCTAATCACATAGTTTATACACAAAGACATGGAGAGGATGTACTCATACTTGTGCTCTACATGGATCATTTGATTCTCATAGGGAGTTCTACTTCCATGATTTAGAGTACACAATGTGCATTGATGGAGAAATTTAATATGACTGACCTTTGTCTTTTGCATTACTTCCTTTGTCTTCAGGCTCATTAGACTTCTGAGGGGATCTTTGTTTTCCAACATAAGTATGCTCTTGATTTTCTTTAGAGGTTTGGCATGGCTGATTGCAAGCCTACCCCTACTCCATTCCATTCAGGTGTTGTACTGTCTACCAGTTGCACTACTCCTATAGTTGAGCCTACCTTGTATCAGCAATTGGTTGGTAGCCTTTTGTACTTGACACATAGTCATCTTGATATTTCCTTTGTGATTGGACTTGTCTCTCGCTTCTCATAGGAGCCTCATAAGAGTCATTGGAAGGCTACCAAACCTATCTTGAGATACATTCAAGGCACTAATCATTTTGGCATTCACTACACTTCAGGTGCATCTCAAATTATGGGCTTCACTGACACGTATGTGCAAGATCATCATGGAAAAAATAGGCACCTAAGTGGCAAAAAATTCAGAAAAATTAGAGTTAGGAAACTTGATGTAAAAATTTGAATAAGTTATCTATATTATTTCAAAATTATGTAAGAATAGAATCCACAGAAAATTGAATGTAGTTCCTAAACTACTAGGATCATTTAAAAAAAAATCTATTTGGTAAACATTTGAAATTTCAATGCAGTAGTACTTAAATTTCAGGGAAAAAATACGAAGTAGGTGTCTTTCTGACCACCCTAACCACAATAAAATGATAATATTTATTTATAATATTTTAGACATAAGTAGAGGACTCATGTCCAGATGTGATGGATAATTTTTTTGTAATTTTTTTCCAAGTAAATAATTAATTATGAATTTTTTATTACAATTTTTTAAAAATATAAAAAATTGTATGTCTGACCACCTTAACTTGGTCAAAACTTAATGAAATTCAAATTTTATTTTTTTAATCCTATAGTATACAAAGCATAGAATGTGATGCATGTTTTGGATTCAAAAAATGTGATATTGTTTGAAAGTTGTAGATGTTTTTCAATCGGCCTATCGATTAGGACTTGAGTCATAATTCAAATAGAAAATGAATAATAATTATTTATTAACTTCAAAGTAAAGCATAATTTATATCAGTGGAAAGCTGAGAAAGCATAATTTATATCAGTGGAAAGCTGAGAATCTCCTTTAAAAACCCTTTTCATTTCATCAATTTTGGGTGGAAAAGACATTGTCAGCCACATACCCTATAAATACCCATCATATCGCCACTTTTTGGCCCATCATGATCCTGCACATAACCTGACTTAGATTGGGCTAGTGATGTTAATGATCAGAAGTATACTTTTGTCTTTTTCTTTTGGGTTGGTTCTGGTCCAATTGCACGGTCATGCAAGAAGCAGACTGCTATTACATTATCATTGACAGAGGTTGAGTATCGAGGAGCAGTGTTGGCTAGTTAGGAGGTGTTGTGGCTTTGTCAATTGATGACTAAGTTTGGATTCCCTTCCACTCAGCCCACTACTCTTTGGTGTGACAATTAGACTGCCATTGATATCTCTCGAAACCCTATGGAGTATCAGTATATTAAGTATATTGAGATCTACATGCACTTCATTAGGCAGCTCATCTAGGATGGTGTTCTTGGCTTGGAGTATTTTCCTACAGATTAGTAGGTTGCAGAAATCTTCAATAAACCTTTGGCATCACCTCAATATCTTTAGTTATGATTGATGCTTGGGTGAAGGAAGCTTTCCTTGGGGGGTCTGGATGAGTCCTCCTTCCTTCTTCAAATTTTTAGCTTTCTTTGCAACTTTTTCTCTTTTTTGGAGAGGAGTTTTCTCCCATAGGGTTTTTCTCCTTTTCTCCGCTTATGAGAGATTTTTTGTAAATGGGTACCTCAGCAAGCCTTGTTGTTAGGACCCATCTTTAGCATGTTTTCATTGGTTTTTTCCTCCCTAAATTTCACTTAAGGGGGAGTGTTGGTGTGAATAAGTCTTGTACCTAGTTTATTCCTTTACTAGGGACTTAGGGGACTTAATTCACATGTTAAGTTTACTTAGGATATTACTTGTATCTTCTATAAGTCTTAGTTGTCTTATCTAGACTTTACACTTTCATAGGTAGTTATGAGTTAGTTGTCTCATGTGATAGGATTAAGACATTTGTCATGATCTTGTCTTATCTTATCTCTCATCCTTTCCTTTATAAGCAAGGCATCTCTAGCATATTTTGTATTGTATAGTAATGCATTGATCATATTGTATCATATTGCAATCCTTGTTTGGTGGAAGAGCATCTTCCATTGTTGCTTCTCTCTATCTCTTGTGTAGGTTATTTGGTGTTACAAATTAAAGATCTTGGGTTGATCACTTCAACAACAAACTGTGGTTTCTTTGATTTTTTTTTAGATCTAGGTACATCCTAATACAAATGAAATTAGTGATAAATGTGAAGTGACACTTTTTGAAATGTAATTTTGAAAAAATTGTGAATGTAAATGACTGAAAATACACTAATGTGCAAGTACTATGCAAAATCAATGTAATATGCATGCAATTTTTTAGGTATTATAAATTTTAAATAACACAAAATGTAAATTTAAAACCCTAAATGAGATGGAAACTAATGCAATTTTGACAAGTCTAGATGAAATGCAAGCTAATGCAATGCAATGAAAACTAATGCAAATCCTAGATTTAAGGTTTTAATGAACTTCAAATGAAAAAAATTATAGTGCAAGAACGTTGAGTTCACCAAAATGAAATGATGAAAAATAGGGGCTTTTCTATATTGAAATGGCGTGATGTGATGCACATATGTTTCTCCTATTTCATTAGGAAATGAGATGCCCAAAGGTAGGATTGACTTTCCACCCTAGGTGAGTAAACCCAATTAGACATATTGAAAATTTCCTTATGACAAGATGGGGTAAAATCTTCCTAATAACACTTTGGAAAAGAAACTAAAAATATTAAATGAACTCAATTATGCAATCTGAAACTTGGATCATCAATTTAAAGCATAATAGAATCAAAAGGAACAAACTTCCAACAAATCTGAGAAGGGTAAGTTGATGTGTACTAATCACCAAAAGTTGTTGTTGGTTGTCCCCCTCAAATAGATTCGCTTAGGGTGAATGTGTCTGCTACAAGGATCCAAAATCTGATTTTGCAGTCCTTTGCTCCTAGATGTGCACTCCCGATTTCTCTGGATCTCACTATCAGAAAGTTAGAAATAAATTTAGTAAGATTTTGTGTCTTAACAACTTTGGTGACAACTTGCGAAATTTCACTTTTGATCAATCTTCAATTCTTCTTCATCTACAAATATGGACATACAAAGAGAGGGAAAATTTGTTTGTTTTTGGTGAATGGGAGTTTTCCATGGTCAACCCCTATTTTGGTAAATAAATCTTGAAATGAAATGAAACATGAATAGAAGGAATGATGAATGAACACTAGCTTGTTGCAACTCACCAAACCATTGAATGAAAATCCTTAGAGGAATGAAGTCTAACACATCTTTTGAAGGTCTTGATCTTGCATGAAATGGTTTCATTGGATGTTGATCTTGATGCTTGAATTCTTGAAACCTATATCACAATGTTAGCTCCAAAAAAATGCATCGGTGCAAATAACTTTGACATGATGTTTGAGATCTTGAATTTTTTTGTAGAAGACTAATAAATATGATCTTAAATGCTCTTGACCATAATATTTTCTCTTGTGAAAGTTTGCCTCTTGCTAGATGTTATGAATTGATAAAATAATGATGTATTTATAAGTGATTTTCTAATTTTCTGACAATTAAAAATCAAAAGCTGAAAATTTCAACTTGAATTGGGATCATTAAAATACTACCAAAAAAATATCTTTAATTAGGTTCTAGAATCTAAATAGGACCCATTCACCCTTGGGCAAATGGGTCTTAAGACCTAAATCCAGTGCATACAATTTTCAAGGTCTTTAATTTCATGTTTGCAATTGTTTAATACAGGTTCCCCTTTAGAAAGTGGGATTAATTAGGATTTTAAATACATAAATGGGTAAATTAAAGGGTTAATTAAGTCCAGTTTAATTAAGAGACCCAAAAATAGTTTTAAAATGTAAAGGTGTACGTTTTTCCATAGTACATTAATTTAAAGAAAAATATATATTTATTAAACTAGTTTGTTCACGGAGTCATATGGATCCCTGAACAATTTTCTTTTCCTTACCTAGCAAATTTTCCAAAATTAGCATTTTGACAATTGATTTTATAGCTTTTGGGTCTTCTAAGCACGATGGAAGGGTCGTATTTTACCCAAAATGTTTTGAAATGATAGTTCCTTGTTGGATCTGACAATGAACATCCTGCTTAAAATTGTTGTAGATTTGGCCTCTGATGTCCAATTCAAATGAGATAAAGGATAGATCTAAATTTCTCAGCTGCTTTGGAATCAACAATGAGCTCAAAATTTCTCCAAGAAGATTCAAAAACTTACAATTGGAAATTCAATGTTTGAAACCCCCAAAACTAGTATTTTCTTCATACTTTTTTAATTCTCTAGATCATCGAAGGATGCAAGAGAAGAGCATGCTCATGTGCTTTGAAAAAAGTTAGATCTACAATCCTAGATTTCCTAAAATATTTCCTTCAATACTCATTCTTGCTTTCATACCATGTAATATTTTTATAAATAGCCTACCCAAGATGCAAATGACTCAAGGAAAGAAAATATAGAAATAAGATATGGCATTTAGAATAAATAGTATTCCTGTCAAGAGAATGCAAAGCTACAATGAGCTTGAGAATTTAGATTACAAAGGAAATTTCTTGGTTATTGTTACCTAATTTTTTCTTACAACTGAATTAGGTAGACCTAGAGTAAGTATTTGCAGATAGAAGGAAAGAGGTATATACAAATTTCTAGTAAACTATGTTTCATTGCACAAAAAATGCTTTCAAATGAAGCTCAATTTTATTATGTAAATGTTCTTTACAATAGAAAATTGCACAAATTTTCATAGTATTGCTATCTTTATTTATTTTAAAGAGAAATATGCTCAAATGTCCCACACAAGTCATGGGAATGACTGATCTAATAAAACATAAGTGAGAGCTATACATTTGAAGATAAATAAATGGAAGAAACATAGGAAAAGAGGTTGGATCCATCATTACCTGAATGATAGATCCTTGTGTTTATTTTCTCTATCTTGAATAGCTCCTCCTGTTGTTGATCTTCAAATGTAATTATAGATGATGGAAAGGATGTGGTTAGAGCTTAAGATACAAATTCTCATCATATTTTTCATCAATATAAATATAACCTACTTCTCTGATGCATTAAATCAATTGGGCATTTATCACATGTATACAAGAGAGCTAGAAATTCAAGTCATCACATGAGCACTAAGCTTCATTATTTGATCTAACATGTTTGTTCACTATGTAAATATAGGTGATATTTTCATTGCTAGATTATTTTCATTTAGCATCATAGCATGTGGAGTAAAATGGGCTCCCACAAGGGTTGAGCCCAACATGATACCCTCTTGTATTTGAGAGGGATATGAGTGTAAAAGCATCATACTTGTCGTTAATTGTGCAGGTACTCACCACTCATGAGAGTGTGTTGGTAGATCACTATCTTGAATGACAAATATCTACTCTTGATGAAACTAAAATGAGTAAGGAGGCAGTAATTATATCCATAAAGGATTGAATAAATGTGAAGTTAACATATATGAAGAGATAGAGATACTCTGAGTATGTGCATTATGTTGATACATCAAAGTAGAAATACTTTTGAAGGCAAGGGTATTATAGTTGATCAAACATAAGATAGAGTGAACATGTGATTAGGTTTTGAGTGCACAATATTTTAAGTCATGCAAAGTGCATAATATTGTTGAAAGTAAAGTAGTTCTAGAGTATCTTTTAGCATTTTCAATCTTTCATGCTTATAAGGATGTCATAATAAGTCAATTCCTATGCTATTTAATGTGATTTTAGTTTACCAACGAACATGTTTTTATTCTTCTAGATTTCTAGAGGTTATTGGGAATCATACAAAAGAAAGATAAAAGTTCTACCAAGATGGATTGTAAATATAAGGACCTTGGCAATATAGGAGGAAGGTGTCTTTCGTAATAGTAGTCAACCATGAATAGAAACGAAATGAATGGGAAAGACACCTATAGTTTGCATAAAGGAATAACATAAGAGGGAGGACAACGATCTTGAAATGAGAAGAGATATAGGATGAAATGACATATTTCAGCCACCATGCCTATAGGGAGGAGATCCAAAGTTGATGGAGTAACCTCAATTAGAATATTTTCAGAATTACTTGAACAAGTTTGAGCTATCATGCTACACAAAGAATGGGAAAAGGCCACTTTTTTATCCACATGTGGTACTTTTAAACAAGCAAAGTGAAACTCAAGAGGCTAGATGACAGTAATATGAACTTTGCAAGATAGTATTGATTGAATCGAGGTATAGAGCATACAATAGATAAAGAACAAAGTCACATGAACACATTTGTGGATTTCCTTCACCTGCACATGCTATGTGAAGTATAGCAGTCAAATCCCTATAAGAAGATACTATGAGTAGGGTCTTTTTGAAATTCCTCACATTTGAAAAGTGATAGTGAATAAAGGATAGTCACAACAAAGAATGAGCATCAATAATATTCTCAGTCATGCATAGTAGGGTTTTATTTCCTTCATGTACAAGTGTAGTGTTTTTAGTCACAAAAAATAGGTGTTATCTTAAGAAAATTAGAGTTTTTCCATGCCACTAGTTGTCTTAGGATTAGCAAAAAAGGGACAAAAAAACAATTACAAGGATAAAAGTGATAAACAATGGTAAAGTGACATTGAAAGAGCCCTCATTTTATTTACAAAACACTCAGTCATGATGAGGTGGGAACCTTTGAGGTACCTGTAGTAGTGACATTGAGAAAATGGAAAAGAGAAGATAAACCCATTAAAGCTAAGAATGAATTTAATGACAAAGAGATATAATGTAGTGTTCCAGCTTGGGTTTCATAGGCAGATCCTTGAGATGGAGAGGTTTTTTCCACTTTTCTCAGAAAATGCAAAGAACAAATCCCTCAAATACCATGCAGGCATGATGAAGGGCCAAGCATCATGAAATATACAATAAATCAAAGGAATTATTTCTTTTTCCTATTATAAGGAGTAGAGAATGGTTCTCTTTCACAGATAATGAAGAATGTATTTTAGAAAACTGAAGGTCATTTTCATTTCATGAAGAATTTGCACATGAAAAATAAAAATTCTCATCATTTTTTGCATATATAGAGCTTGAGACAAGCATTTTTTATTCACAAATAATGGAAAGATAGTTTTGTTTGCACAAAGAGAAGCTTACCAAGCTTGGCCTCAATGTGATCTTCCATGAAATTTGTGTGAAGAAACCTCTAGATAACCTTAAAACCATGGCGGCTCTTAGGAGAGTAGTGAGGAGAATGAAGCAATTGCAAAGTTACAAATGAAATACATTTGAGTGGCCATGGGTATTTTGTTCTAGGGTTTCTTTCTTCCCTAAGTTTGGACAATCCCTTTATGGGGATTTTTCACTTTCATTTAAACTTTTTGTGCAAGGATATTACCCTTGCTTATGTTAAGTGCCTTTGTATACTCTTGCATGGATTTCAAACACAAGGTCATCCCCTTCATTCTTGCATATTTTTCATGAATTGAAATGAAATGATAATGTAAACATTATTAAAGCAATAAAATTATAAATTTCTTTAATTAATGTCATAAAGATGCAAAATAAAGGAAAATCCATAACATAAGTTAAAGTAATCCTTAACTGATTGCTTTAATATTTATTAAGATTGTTCACCCAATTCCAAATCATGCAAATTATTAAGAGGTAGAGTCGAACTAGAGCATTTAGGCTTGATTTTCAGTTAGATGGTTGAGTTTGAAGTCAACTTGGGTCAAACTAATTTTAAGGGGCTGTTTCAAGCTATTTTTTCTCAATTTACATCAGTTTTGACTCATCTTTTTAGGTTTTTTCTCTTTTGCTCTTGGGAGAGTTTTGTGGAGATATTTTTGAGTTGATTTGATTTTAGTTAACTCAATTTGATTCATTAGACTCATCTTTTGTATATAGGAGGAAAAACCTATGCTTTTCTCATTTCTTTCTTTTGACTCTCATGCTCATTATAGAAAGTTAGAAAAGTCTTGTAGCTAAGGTTTTTTAGAGTATTGATTCAACAATTTTTAGCATTGTATTCCAGTTTTGGGTATGTGTAGGATCATGATGGGCTGAAAAGTGGCAATATGATGGGTATATGGCTAAAAAAAAAATTTGTACCCTAAATTGATGAAACAAAAAGGGTTTTTAAAGGAGATTAACAGCTTTCCACCAATATAAATTATGATTTATTTTGAATTTAATAAGTAATTATTATTCATTTTCTATTCAAATTATGACTAAAGTCCTGATTGATAGGCTGATTGAAAAACATTTATAGCTTTCAAATAGTATCACATTTTTTGAATCCAAAACATGCGCCACATTCTATGCTTCACATACTATAGGATTAAAAAAATAAAATTTGAATTTCATGAAGTTTTGACCAAGTTAAGGTGGTCAGACATACGATTTTTTTATATTTTTTAGAATTTGTAATAAAAAATTCATAGTTAATTATTTACTTGAATTTTTTTATAAAAAATACGCATCACATCGGGACATGAGTCCTCTACATATATCTAAAATCTTATAAAAAAATATTATCATTTTAATGTGGTTAGGGTGGTCAGACAGACACCTACTTCTTATTTTTTCCCTGAAATTTAAGTTCTACTACATTGAAATTTCATATTTTCACTAAATAGATTTATTAATTTTTTAAAATAACCTAGTAGTTTAGAAACTAAATTCAATTTTCTACAAATTATATTCTTACACATTTTTGAAATAATATATATAACTTATTCAAATTTTTACATCAAGTTGCCTAACTCTGATTTTTCTTATTTTTTTGCCACTTAAGGCCCTGTTTTTTTCATGATGATCCAACACATACCCTTTTGCAGAAGGATTCCTTTTGGCCCCTTCCAATAAAATCAAGTATTTTCCTCCAAGATTTTAGGTGTCATCTTTTATGTATGATTTGATAAAAATTTATTGTGTTTAAATCTAAAACCTCTAATTTTTGTCTCATTCATAAGTTTATGCACACTTTTTTAGTTCAATCTCACAAGTCATTTATTGTGAAAAAGATTAATTTTTATCTTTCTAGTTGCGAAAACATTGCTTTTCCTTCAAAGAGGATAAATTTGTCAACCCTTTTTATGAATCACTCTTGTGTTTTAGCTATTCAAATCAAGTTGTGAAAAATAGATATATTGAGGGGTACTTGTGAATCAAATTGAATTTTCATAGTCATCTAGGTACATCACCATCCTTTTAAGTTTAGTTTTTACCATTCATTTTAAAGTGTTTTATCCCTTTTCCTACATAATCATTAGTTCCTTAGAAAATCAAAAGCGGAACCAACCCATAATCTGGAGGTCTATCTTCACTATAGGGTACCCACAACCTAAAGATATTCCAATGTTTCAATAGGATTACCTAAATCTAGGCTTAGCTAGGGTGCAATCCTAGTTGATAATAGTTATATAGGCCAAGGGAAAAGATAGGATGTAACAATATCATGACAAGTGTTATCATCTTATGAGATATGACAACTCAAGGTCATTAAATCTCAACAACCTTGTCCCTATGTGAACTTAAGCTAGTCTGAAGAAGACATAAGTGGATAACTAGCTAGGAAATGAACTAGTTAGATAAAGTACCCCTTTTAGACTAATAATAATTAAATAAATAATAAATATTTAATTAATTAGTAGGTTAGGATAGGATAAAATTAGGTGTGGATGGGTCAAGGGCGAATGGGTCTTAAGACCTAAATCTAGGACACATAATTTTCAAGGAGTTTAATTTGATGTTTGCAATTGTTTAATATGGGTTCCCTTTTTTAGAAAGCGAGATTGATTAGGCTTTTAAATACATAAGTGGGTAAATTAGAGGCTTAATTAAGTCCAATTTAATTAAGGGACCCAAAAATAGTTTGAAAATGTAAAGGCATACATTTTTCCACAGTACATTAATTCACAAAAATAAATATATATTTATTAAACTAGTTTGTTCACAAAGTCATGGATCCCTAAACACTTTTTTTTTCTTACCTGAAAACTTTTTCCAAAATTGGCATTTTGACAATTGATTTTATGGTTGGTCTTCTGAGCACAATGTTAGGGTCATATTTCACCCAAAATGCTTTGAAATGATAGTTCCTTTCTAGATCAAGCAATGAATGTCTTGCTTAAAATTGTTGCATATTTGGCCTATGATATTTGATTCAAATGAAATAAAGGATAGATCTGAACTTCTCAGCTACTTTGAACTCAACAATGAGCTCAAAATTTCTCCAAGAAGATTCAAAAAACCTACAATATAAAGGATGCAAGAGAAGAGCATGGTCACATGCGTTAAAAAAAAATCTCTACACTCCTAGATTTCCTAAAATATTTCCTTCAATACTCATTCTTGCTTTCATACCATGTAATATTTTGATAAATAGCCTACCCAAGATGAAAATTACTAAAGGAAATAAAATATAGAAATAAGAGATGACAAAGAATAAATAGTATTCCTCTCAAGAGAATGAAAAGCTACAATGAGCTTGAGATAACTTGTGACAATAGGGATAAGGATGTTTATCTAGTGTGAAGAAGACTTAAGTGGATAACTAGCTAGGAAATGAACTCGTTAGATAAAGTACCCCTTTTACACTAATGATAATTAAATAAATAACAAATATTTAATTAATTAGTAGGTTAGGATATGATAAAATTAAGTGTGGTTGGGTAAGGTTATATTTTAGGTGTCTATAGCTTTCCTGATTCTATAGGAATATTTAGACTTCAAATGTCAAATCATTTTTCCCCATGAACATGGGAGAAGAGTTATCAATACATGACAGTTTTTTAGTCTATTAGGCACATGAAAACTCAAATGCTAAACCAATGAAAAAAAAACCCCAAGCCTCCCTTCTTGCAAACTTATATTTTATATATTTTAATTTCATAAGAAATTTCAATTAATTAGGACACCAAATCCATCACTTATTCAAATAGTTGAAATGACCAATGAACTCCAATTTATAATTAATTTGGTCTATAGGAATTACAAATTACCTAGAAAAATAAAAATAAAAATGTAAAGTAGGGATATCAAAATCAATGAGATTACCTTTATATTCACCTATGGAAGGAATGAAATCTAAATAACCTCAATCATCTCCTTGTAAAACATTGAATTTATAGGAGAATGGGTCATTACAAGGAGAAGAGGGAATACAATAAAATGATGGAATAGGAAACACAAGGAGAGTAAAATTCCAATGGGTTTAAATTTATACTAATTAGAGAGGTTTATAGATTTTCTCCATTTTGAAAATGATTAGTTGATTCTTGATTAAATTGATAGCTAGTTGGATTTGCATAATAATAATTCTTCTATGATGTAGCCACTATTTTAACAATAATTATGCAAGTGTAAAGCCAAATTTGAAGGATATGCACAACATGGATTTGTTGAAAATTCTATAGAAGCTTTTGTGCAAATCCAACTGGTAGGTGTAATGCCAAATTTTACAACCTTTTTCCAACATCTTTCATGCCTTTGCAAAAATGGGAGCTTTAGAAGAGGGAATGAACATCCATTGAGGAATAAAGGATATGCTTGACAAAATGGCTCAAAGAAATGTGATTTCATGGACTAAAATGGTTGCATAGTTTATGCATAAAATGGATTTGCTAAAAAGGATTTAGAAACTTTCAAGAAAATGCAATTTCTAGGTGTAAACCCTAATATAATTCATTTAACCTATAAAGCACATGAAAACATAGAAAATTTTGTGGTAGACCTACCCGGGTATGCAAAATCTTTGCTTGAAGTCAAGGTGAGTTGGGTTGTTGTTTGTGGTGTTATGCATCATCCTCACTAGGGTATTCATAGAATGCAACTCTAAAAACATACTCTCCTAACTTCACTACATGAACTGATAACACTTTAGTTGTCAGTTCTTACACTACTAAAAAAAATTTAAAATAATACCTTTGATTGAAGGTATGATTTGAATATTTTTAAGGCTCCCCAAGAGACATTCAATCGAAGGTTACCTTCAATCGGAAATGTTCCTTCAATAAAAGATGATTTTGTGCATTCCTTCGGTTGAATCACCTTTGTTCAAAGAAATACATTTGATCGAAGGTGCTCTATTAAATTTGTCTTGACCACCCCAAAAATTTCCTCTTCCCAAAAATGAGACACAATATAATGATTTCAACCCATTTCTTACAACAAAATGGGATACCTTTGGAATCCAAAGGTTGAGTCTAAGAATGATCCAACACTTACAAAAAAACCTTTGTGGTTTTGTACAATTTCACTTCTACCAAAATATGAGCAAAGATGGTGTGAGAAAAAATTGTAGTATCATTATCCACCTTTTATGAAGTGGCCCACAAAAGTACCAATACCCTCATAGCATGGTTCACACCAAAAATAAAGAGGTATATCAAAACATTATAGGAGAAATATTTCTCATGGTATAAAACCTCTACCCAAAACTACAACTAGAGTGATCTAGCAAAAGAAAGAACATAATTACCAGTAGAACAAATAGCATGCTTACGAGTAATTCCTCTAGTAGCATGCAATTAAGGAGATCATCCATTGAAAATATATACATATGTTCTCAGAATCACTAAGTTGCAAACCCCAGAGAACACACACATAAGCGAATAATTTTTTTTTTTTTAAATAATAGAAATAACATGTAACAACATTAAATCATAAACACATAGCATAACACATAACATTAATACACTTGGTTCCCTGGGGCACGCGAGGTTACATTGCAACCACGACACAACGTAAAGATAATGAAAACAACATAACCATTTAATTTATGAAACCATATACAAAGATACAACTGATAGCCATGATGCGAGTGTGACAACATCGCATAATTACATCCATGATAAGTCTTTTAACATGATCCAATTCAATCCTAACTATTACATCATTGAAATAATATTACATTACAATTTTCTTTGATACAAGAATTACATTGAATTTCCCAACATGGGGATTGATACAAAATAATGAACATGAAATACAACTGATCACTGGAACATCTGCACTGCGGAAAGCTGAGATGACAAGACGCTGATGGGGAACCCAACGGGTGCGGAGCACGTTCCACCCAACCATGTGAATTACGAAGTAACTCACCCCCCGTGCTCAGAGGTGACGAGGAAGTGAACCCGACCATGGATGTCAACCGACTCAACAACATGATACAGAACAAGTACAACTCAAATATGCAATGCACAACCATCGACGTACTCAAATCACATAACAAGTTAAACTAAGAACTCATCACGATAACATGAAGTAATATCACTGAACAATCACGAAATCAAATTCACAAGAAATCAAAGATACATCACAAAGAGATAACATCCAGAGGCAACAACAAAGCACAAGGGTGTCAAGTGGAGAGTGTCATCGCATAGCTCTCATGGGATTTCCTGGCCCTTCCTCCAACTGAGGCGCCGGCACCCATCTATGGATATCCTGGCCCTTCCTCCTAACTGAGGCGCCGGCACCATAGGGTAGCTAATGCGGAGCCAATAGTCTCTCATGAGGACGAAACTATGACTATGCCGACCACGGCCTTCCCAGTCTATCATTAGTCTAAGGTAGCCCTAATGCATAGCCGAGGAATCCAAAGTTTTATTATCTTGTGTGATTAAACTACCCATCCCCCTAAATCTATTGTTTAGGTTATCACTTGTTTACTACTCTTCGAGGGTTATCCTGGCCCTTCCTCATCCGAGGCGCCAGCGCCCACGAAGAGCCACTCTCCCACCTATGACCCCTAACAAATCTCAAAACAGGCAAGGGTTGGACTAACACATAAAGTCATAAAACCAATATCCAAAACACGAGGCATAAACCATCCCGCAACTACACATAAGCAACAAACTTGCAAACCCGTCCAACCCTTCCTAGCATAACACCAATAACGCTCACTAGCATAAACAAGAGAAATTAACATTTAAATTCACAAGCCTCTGGAACAAAATTTCACAGTCCAATACGGTTCCCACATCGACGACACTGAACGAGGAAACTGCAACAGGAAAGGAAAACCCACATCACATTCACAAGGTTGTACTATTCCGTTTGTTCCGATCCATTTATACAAGTAAATTCATTTGTTTCAACAAATTCTACAAACACAATTAAAAGTTAACGCTTGTCTATCAGGTTTATTTAAAACAAAGAATGATACACGTTACCCAATTTCCATATATACAATTTACCTAAATAAGAACAAAATTAAATATAAAAGAAATCCCACCTAAAATTTACATTTATACCATATAATAAATTTCACCAAAATTAAATAATCATCATAATCTTATTTAAATAAATAATATTAAATAATTATAAACTTTATTCTATTTATTTCATTTTTACTTTATACCTTTAAAATAAACATATTATAAATAAATTTCCATTAAATAAAAATAAATAAATTTAAAAAACAAAATAAAATAAAATAAAATACTAAATATATATATTTATTTATATATATAGGAAAAAATAATAAAAAACAAAATATAAATAAAAAGTGGCCATTGCTTGGTCCAGCTCATGATCCCCAAGGTTTGCGTCTGACGATCGAGGAATTTGCGTGAATGACTGATCCCAAAGGATTTCGCGGGCAATGCGATCCTTTGAATTTAGCGCCCGGTGATCCTTAGGATTTAACTATGGCGATCCTTTAGACTCTTGGGTCTTGCCGGAAGGGGAGGAGGGCGAGTCGCGACCCCTTCCCTTCGAAAAACTTTAATTTATTTTTAAAAACGCCGTACAATCTTTAAAAAACAGCGAAATTTCGCTATATTTTGTTTTTTATTTTTTTTTTAAAAAAAAACCATGAGCAGAAATATTTCACTAGCGCCGCGGTCAATTCCGCAGTTTTAAGAATCCGATTTTTCGTTTCCCGATAAAAACCATTAGGTCGTTAATGGATCGTGCAAGTGGTGCCAGTCATGAAACGGCGGCGAAGCCCTGATTCCCTGAATTGCCATGGCTCACGGCGGGAGGAGCGGCCGAGAGTCTTCATAGTGTTCCATCAGGTGACCAAAATCCAGTACCGCCAAGTCTAGACGGTCAGTTACAGCATATACTTGGAGAGATTCTTGACCGCTTGGGACCCAGGCCAGATGAGGTGCACCAGGTGGAGAGGGAGAGAGAGAGGTCTCCGAGACGCAGGGATACAGATGTGGTTCCAGATGCAGTCATATCAGGCCATATGAGAGATCTGATGAGGGCACACCCTCCTACTTTTGATGGTTCTGAAGGAGGTCTTGAGGCTGAGACCTGGTTAATTGGCTTAGACCGTTGCTTCGCCATGCACCCCTACGGTAGCAATACCAAGGCTCGGTGCGTAGTTATGCACTTGCGAGGCTTCGCGTCTACTTGGTGGCGTCTTGAGGAACAGAAACTGCACCTTGATCTCAGTATGGTTACTTGGGAGTTGTTCCTAGACAGGTTCAGAGCTCGTTTCCTCTCAGTTCACTGGAGGCAACGCAAGGCTGACGAGTTTCATGATCTCAAGCAATTGTCTATGTCAGTGGAGCAGTATGAGAGGCGCTTCTATGAGTTGAAGCAGTATGCAGGGATTAGCCACGATGAGGGCATGTTAGTGCAGCATTTTGTTCGAGGCTTGAATGCCCGCATCAGTGGTGGTGTACGAGTCTTTGAGCCGAAGACGATGGAGATGGCAGTGGAGAAGGCTCGCTTAGTGGAGGAGAATTTGGCCATGGCTTTGGGTGGTCATATCGGAGTACAGATTGGTAGCACGCCCACACCTGGTTACGTTACTCATGGAGGTCAGTCGCAGGGAGCAGGAGCTTCTAGGAACATGAACCCACCTTCTAAAGGGGGTCAGCAACGTCAGCAGTAGCAGCATCAACAACAACAATCACAGCCGAAGCATGAAAACTTTCAATCTCAGCAAGGTGGCAATTCGCAGTTTCGTAGGGATCGGAACAGGATCAGGCACCAAATTCGACAGGAACGTTTTGCTCAGCCTGCACCTAGTTTTCAGTCAGCGCCGAGTCGAGCAAGCTTTCAACAATCCAATGCTCCATCCGAGGGTAGAGGATTTGGCCGAGGTACTGGTTGCTACTCATGTGGGCAACAAGGGCATATCGCTAGAGTGTGTCCACAGAAGAGCACTTCTGGTTTTTATCAGAGACCTACCGCTTCTGAGCCGACGGTGGGTGATGCAGGTAGATCTCATCAAGTGTTTTCCGTTGTCGACAATCGCCAGGGTGGATACCAGGATGCAGGTGCAGAGGCTTCTGGTAGAGGACGAAGTTCTGGATTCGGAGCTCGCGAGTGAGCTCGAAAGGTTTCGATGGTGTCCTAAGCGTTGTGATCTTGGCATCTTTGGAGGATGTCTCCCTTATTTGAGAATCTTAAATTTTCTTTTTATTCTGTTATTTAATGGCTTCCAGGAGTAAGCCATATCCTAGGGGGGGAGGATGTAATACCCCTCATACTATCTAGACTTATTATTTTACGTGCTTTGCTTGGATATTGTGATGATACTGTTATTGTTTGATATAGTTAGTTAGATGCTAGATGATGCTGTTATTTCATTTTGGACATGATGACTCTATATGACATTATGGTTGATTATATCAGTTGATTTTCCAAATTATGATTTAATGCGGTGATTTAAATTAATATATTATGAGATGATTGTTAGTTAGAAATGTAATTCATTGATTATGTTATTTTGTTAGAATAGGTGTGACGAAGGACAATATAGCATCACTCATTCGCGAGTGCCCTGTTATGTTGCGATTCCTTCCCACAATGCAGTATCTTGATTTAATGCTTTGATATATATGTATATATGCGCATGTACACAACTTCGTTTGTATGCAGGATTGCAAGTATAAGTCTCGATTCCACCTGCTTCGGCAGGACAGGGCGAGCACCAAATAACCCAACGGATAAATGTTGATACAGAGGTGACGATGAAGTCCTCCCGTTCCATGATGTCAGGTTGTCTCATTTGTTGGTATAGTCGATGTTGTGTAATTGTCGTTAATTATCTGTTGTGTTATGGGTTTTGTCTTAGTTTATTTTATGAGGGCATTTTCAGTTATGTCTAGTCTTTATGTTTGAAATAAATTATTTATTTTAATGTTGGAGTAAATGGTATTTAAATACTTAAATAATTTAATTATTTTTGAAAATCTTACATTTCAATTAAATAATAATTAAATAATAAATCTGTTTAAATTATTTTAATTAATTGATTTTTTCTTTTATCTGGATTTTTGGGGGGGAGAGCCTTGGAGAGAGGAAGAATATATTTTATTTAATTAGGAATTCTGGAGAGTTCTCACACACACACAGAAGAACAGAAAGTTGAAGTGCTCAAGTGAAGGTGGATTTCGTTCTGGACTAAGGATTGGAATCGGATTCGAGAGCATCAGAGTCAAGCAGGCATCTTCAAATTCGCAATGGACTCCAGGTTTCTCTCGTCATTCTCTTCTCATACCTTTTTGGGTTATTTCTGAAAAGAAAAGATATATTGTATTAAAAATGATTTTTTTTGTAAATGTAGAAAACCCTCTGTTGAAAACTGAAACTAGGGCAAGTTATCATACTAGAAAACAAGGAAAATCAAAGTTATTATATGGTTCCAGATATTGTAAAACAAAGAAAAACCCAATCTTCTGAAACATACCAATTATCAAAATAGTAATTAGAGAAAATTGATTTCCCCTTTTGAAAAACAATGCTTTTGAAAATTTGAAAATATCTGGGTATGTGTGAATAATTATTGCTCTTTTTTATTCTTTTGTTCTCCAATTTAATGTTTGTCTCTGTACTTCTGCCCTCATGTTGAAATATATGTATGTTTGGGTGTTTATTGATATATTTATATCCTGATATATATATATAGGGTCGTACCAGTCCCTCCCCTCTCTAGCATGCAGTGACCCAAAGGCCCCATGGCGAATCAGGCACTATTTGGTGAGTCCAAGGGCTAAGATCCATGATCCTTTGGGGCTTACTGTCTGGAGTCCTTAAGGAGGCTAGCGGTAGATGTATGACAGCACCAGTATTTTGTTTTTAAATTTTTTATTTTTTTTTATTTAATGGAAATATATTTATAATATGTTTATTTTAAAGGTATAAAGTAAAAATGAAATAAATAGAATAAAGTTTATAATTATTTAATATTATTTATTTAAATAAGATTATGATGATTATTTAATTTTGGTGAAATTTATTATATGGTATAAATGTAAATTTTAGGTGGGATTTCTTTTATATTTAATTTTGTTCTTATTTAGGTAAATTGTATATATGGAAATTGGGTAACGTGTATCATTCTTTGTTTTAAATAAACCTGATAGACAAGCGTTAGCTTTTAATTGTGTTTGTAGAATTTGTTGAAACAAATGAATTTACTTGTATAAATGGATCGGAACAAACGGAATAGTACAACCTTGTGAATGTGATGTGGGTTTTCCTTTCCTGTTGCAGTTTCCTCGTTCAGTGTCGTCGATGTGGGAACCGTATTGGACTGTGAAATTTTGTTCTCGAGGCTTGTGAATTTAAATGTTAATTTCTCTTGTTTATGCTAGTGAGCGTTATTGGTGTTATGCTAGGAAGGGTTGGACGGGTTTGCAAGTTTGTTGCTTATGTGTAGTTGCGGGATGGTTTATGCCTCGTGTTTTGGATATTGGTTTTATGACTTTATGTGTTAGTCCAACCCTTGCCTGTTTTGAGATTTGTTAGGGGTCATAGGTGGGAGAGTGGCTCTTCGTGGGCGCTGGCGCCTCGGATGAGGAAGGGCCAGGATAACCCTCGAAGAGTAGTAAACAAGTGATAACCTAAACAATAGATTTAGGGGGATGGGTAGTTTAATCACACAAGATAATAAAACTTTGGATTCCTCGGCTATGCATTAGGGCTACCTTAGACTAATGATAGACTGGGAAGGCCGTGATCGGCATAGTCATAGTTTCATCTTCACGAGAGACTATTGGCTCCGCATCAGCTACCCTATGGTGCCGGCGCCTCAGTTAGGAGGAAGGGCCAGGAGATCCATAGATGGGTGCCGGCGCCTCAGTTGGAGGAAGGGCCAGGAAATCCCATGAGAGCTATGCGATGACACTCTCCACTTGACACCCTTGTGCTTTGTTATTGTTGCCTCTGGATGTTATCTCTTTGTGATGTATCTTTGATTTCTTGTGAATTTGATTCGTGATTGTTCAGTGATATTACTTCATGTTATCGTGATGAGTTCTTAGTTTAACTTGTTATGTGATTTGAGTACGTCGATGGTTGTGCATTGCATATTTGAGTTATACTTGTTCTGCATCATGTTGTGGTTGAGTCGGTTGACATCCATGGTCGGGTTCACTTCCTCGTCACCTCTGAGCACGGGGGGTGAGTTACTTCGTAATTCACATGGTTGGGTGGAACGTGCTCCGCACCCGTTGGGTTCCCCATCAGCGTCTTGTCATCTCAGCTCTCCGCAGTGCAGATGTTCCAGTGATCAGTTGTACTTCATGTTCATTATTTTTGTATCAATCCCCATGTTGGGAAATTCAATGTAAATCTTGTATCAAAGAAAATTGTAATGTAATATTATTTCAATGATGTAATAGTTAGGATTGAATTGGATCATGTTAAAAGACTTATCATGGATGTAATTATGCGATGTTGTCACACTCGCATCATGGCTATCAGTTGTATCTTTGTATATGGTTTCATAAATTAAATGGTTATGTTGTTTTCATTATCTTTACGTTGTGTCGTGGTTGCAATGTAACCTCGCGTGCCCCAGGGAACCAAGTGTATTAATGTTATGTGTTATGCTATGTGTTTATGATTTAATGTTGTTACATGTTATTTCTATTATTTAAAAAAAATTATTCGCATTATGTGTGTGTTCTCTGGGGTTTGCACCATGGCTAGTTACATGTTCTCTTGACAATATCAGTAGGGGAGGCACCATTAGAAGTTACTATAGTGTCATGCACATCACCAACAAGAGGAAATGCACCAACAATAGTGAAGAAATGAGAGTTAAAAGTAAATGGTGCACCTTAAAAAATAGAAAACAAAAAATTGATAAGCAATTCCTTAGCCTCAATAGATTAGAGACCAATAGTAGAATAAATAGTAATTGAAGATGACCCTATAATAGATAGTGCACCAACACCAGGAAGAATGCCTATAGTTGATGAGACATCAACAAATAATGACCCAAAGACAAATTATGCACAAAAAATATAATACACATCAACAATAGAGGATATTGCAACAAAAAAAATTGGGGATACATGGATCCTTGCAACAAAAAGTGAATGGGTGAGAATAGGAGCGACAGAATCCATTTCAAAATTATAGGTTGTTTCTTATTTTACCTTGATATATTTTATATATCCCATTGTGAGATTTGGCTATGTTAAAATATGTTCAAGATAGGTTTCTATCCATTCCATGAAGTTTGAGTTTAATATAACTTGGGAATTAAGTAATGAAGCATGAGATAAATCCTTACCTATTGATCTATTGAATATGAAGTTATTAATTGAACAAGGGAAATCATGGGTTAAGATTGTTAGGAATTAGGTGTTTTACAACTTTCATAATGTTTATAATGTTTAATTTATTATTATGTGTGTTGTGCACCTAGGGGTATCTAGAAGTATGTACATCACTAGGAGCTAACATTCTTGGGGCCACTTTATGTTGTATGCAACATTAGGATATAATGTAAGTTGTAAAAATGTATTTATTTAGTATTAGGGGAATTAATTTAATATTGTACCGAATATTAAATATGGGGTCATGGTTTTGTAATCTCATGTTTTTAGTCACATGGTTTTATGTAATACTACTTGGTGGTTTTGTGGGAGATTGTTTCTATAAAAGCAACCGGATTGTTAGATGTTTAAGGTTGGTAGTTTAATAGGTTAGCTCTTGTTAGTATTTGTGAGGGTTGAAGCATGGAATGGGATGTGTGGTTACATGCTTGTTCACATGGAGTTCTTTTAGAGGGATTGATGCTTAAATGGTGTTCATGGAGAGCTTGGAATATGTATTGTAATATTTATTACAGAATAATACATGAGTGATGGATGCTTTTGGAGGTTGGGTTTTTTCCCTCTTGAGGGTTTTCCTAGGGTATATCTTATGTCATATTTGATGGGTATGTTGTCTATTCTCTTGCATATGGATTTTGAGTACTTATTTATATAGATTTATCTTTCGAGTTATGTGGAAATCATCATTATATGGCTACAAGTTTCCTTTCATTTGGTATCAGAACCATGGTTGTGGTTAGATAACCCTAGGTTGATCCAATATTGTTTATGTTTCAATCTATGGCCTTACATGAGAGAATGAGAGACATGGTGAGATATGAGGGTTTTTTAAGTTGGTCATTGCAGATTTGAGAGTTTTTGGTGTGCTATTATGATGGGTTGTTTATAGATGTGGGGTGTGAAAAATGTTGGATCAAAAGGGTTTTTTGGTTGTGCATTCAAATGAGGTTTTTCTGGGGGAACTGTTGCTGATGAATCCTTGAGACAAAATATACCTCATGGTTGTCTAAGTTAGTCGAGAGACAAAAAATGATATAAAACATGACTTATTTACCTCACTATGAAAAATTTCAAAAAATATAGCCCCTGGACCCCTAGTTGTACGGTTATATGGTCATAGAGGTGTGAATATTTTAATCTGCAAAAAAAAGAAAAATTTAAACCCATTCGCCTTTTGGAAAATTTTTTCCTATAGAGAAATATAAAAAATAAAATTTATTATCGACTTGATGAAAAAATTTAATAATAATAATAATAAATATTAATTGGGGGTTCCCAAACCCCTCTCCCAATTTGCTTGCATCGGTAGGTTTTCTACATGGTCTGATAGGTCGTACAACTTTTTCATCCATCGGTAAGCCTTGTCAATGTTGTGCCAATAGTGGCCCTTAGTCAGGTGGCTGACCGGCAAGCTATTTCCCCTAGTTTGACAGTCTCACTGGTGCCAACCAATTTTTTTCTTTTAGCCGCTAAAACCTTTAAAAATAAAAGCACCATATTAAATTAAATTTTCCCTTTTTTAAATTCAAATTAAATTAAACCAAAGTTTTATTTATTTTAGATCTGCTACTATTTTTTTTTAAATGAGAAATTAAATAAGATTTAAATGTGGTGACAAGTCCACCACCAAGGCATTACCCGGGCACCATGAATGCACCACTGTCATCAACGAGCCATCGGTGGCTCTGCACGGGGGCCACCACAGCTCAACCTCTATAGCAAAATTGGGCATTTTTCTTCTAGGAGGCATAACTTTCACCTAGATAGTTATATTTTTAACTTGTTATAGTTGATGGAAAGCTCTCTTCATGTACTATACTATGGTTTAGGTTTGGTTTCCTAATTTTTATTTTTTGATAAGCTTTTTGACCCTAAAAATCTGATGTTCTCAATTTCACAATTTTGAGCTATAGTGTCAAAAAAGAATCATCCATTACATTTTCACACTTGTTTGGGACCTTGTGAACTAAATAAACCAAATTGGGCCTTATTTCGGGTGTTGTAAAGTGTTTTCTTAAACTTCCACACTAATCTAGGGTTTCATTAATAAATTGGGCTTCTTTATACCTTATTTTGCATCCATAAGCCTTAATTAATGCATCTTTCCAAGGATAATCCCAACATATATCAAATGAAAAATAAAAAATTAATTATTTTGGATCATGTGGCTCAAATTTAGTGATCTGGGACTCATACACCACCTTGGAAAAATGAGTCCCACCTAAGTTCTAGGGCCCCGATTTGGATTTCACATTAATCTAGGCATTTCTTGGAAAATGTGTTCCAAGCCTAGCCTAATGGGACTCATATGCCACTTCTGGAATATGAGTCTCAGGTATGTGTAGGGTCATCATGGAAAACATAGGCCCTTAAGTGGTGATGAAAATTTAGAAAAATCAGAGTTAGGCAACTTGACATAAAAATTTGAATAAGTTATCTATATTATTTCAAAAATATGTAAGAACAGAATCTATAGCAAATTGAATGTTTTATTTTAAAAAAAAATTATTTAGTGAAAAATTTAAATTTCAATGCAATAGTACTTAAATTTCAAGGAAAAAATAAGTAGGTGTCTATTTATTACCTAACCACAATAAAATGATAATATTTTTTATAATATTTTAGATATAAGTAGGGACTCATGTCAGATGTGATGCATATTTTTTGTAATTTTTTTCTAAGTGAGTAATTAATTATGAAATTTTTGTACAACTTTTAAAAATATAAAACTCATATGTATGACCATCTTACAGTTAAAACTTCATAAAATTAAATTTTCCTTTTTAATCCTATAGTATGTCAAGCATAAAATCTTGAGGTATGTTTCAAATTCAAAAATGTGATACCATTTGAGAAGCTATAGATTTTTTTCAATCAACCTATCAATTGGGACTTTAAGTTAATTCAAATAGAAAATGAATAATAATAATTTATTAAATTCAAATTAAAACATAATTTATTGGTGGAAGTTAAGAATCTCCTTTTAAAACCCCTTTTGTTTCATCAATTTTGGGTAAAAAAAAGTCGATACATACCCATCATATCGCCACTTTTTGGCCCATCATGATCCTGCACATACCTTGTCATGTGGCTTAAACCTAAATTAAATTCAAATTTTTGGCTGGGTTTTATTCTCCTAGATCTGATTTCAGCTTGTAGTATTGCAATTTTGAGGAATTTGGCATAAACAAATAAAAATACAAGGTTATTTCACTCATTTTTCACATAGAAAGCAATCAGGTGACCTAAGACTTTCATGAGAGCATTCCTAATAGAAAATTGGAGCATACAATATTTTATAAGAGCATTCAAGAGCATTCAAGATCTGATTATCAAGGATTTTGGAGCATTATTCAAGTATCAAGCATCATGTCAAAGACATCATGCATCATGTTTGTGTTTGAGCTAACACTTATGATGTAGGATTTCATGATTCAAGCAAGCATTCAAGTCAAAACTACAACATTCAAGTAAGATTCAAGATCCACATCTAATGGATCCATCTCATACATGTTTTTAGCATTTTATTCCTAGGGTTTGGTGAGTTTCAACATATCATTTTGTTCATTCAGAATTCTTCCTTTCCACCTTGTTTATAAGACCACCAAAAGGAATCTCTAGAGTAGAATTTAGCAATTCAAATCCAAAAATCAAGGTTGAGAAGATAGAGAAGAGGTTGAAAAGAAGATTTATACTTTCACTTTCTAGAAATGTTGAGCACAATTGATATGCCACTTCTGGCGTATGAGTTTCTATATAAGGATTTTTCCAATTTTTAGGTGTTCCAGACTTGTTTCTGCCAAATTTATGTTCCTACCTAGAAACCCTAGTCTGGGACTAAATCGCCCAACCTAGCGTATGAGTCCTAGTGTGCATTAAAATATTTTTTTTAGAATTTTAGGCCTCCATTCAAGATGCTACAAGTTTCCAAGTGGCCCTTTGTACTTCATTAGTTTTCTATTCTGATTTCCATTCATTTCTAGGTCATTTAGTGAAGCTTTGAGGTTTTGACATTAGGTATTGCATGTTACTTATCTTTTCAAGCCCTAGCTTGGTGATGAACCCTTCTTTATTCCTTTATCACACCCTAGCACATCCCTATTACTGAACTCTTTCCCTTATTCCATCCTTGGATTGAGATCACTAGGGTTCAACGTTGAATGAGAAGTGAAGAAAACTTGTCGTTTTATGTCCTAAACTATAGAGCCACAATTTTCTTGCCTTTATTTTGGTGAACCTACATTTAGAGCACATTAATTTTCATTTATAGTGCATCACAGTCCTAGATCTAGCTTATATTAACTTTGCATTAGTTAATTTGCATCTAGGGTTTCAAAAATATTGCATTCGTAAAAGTGCATATAGGTTGCATTTTTTACATCTTGCATCATTGAATTTCATTTGAAAACTATGATTGTACTTAGCTTAGACATCATTCAAAGTATATTTAAACATAACATTCACACAAAATTTGTTGAAAATGGTGCAAAAAACACTAAATTGGGACTCATACACCCCTTTGGGTGTTTTAGTCCTAGTACAAGTGATTTTGCCTAATTTTTGGGTATTTTCTAGTGGTTGTTATTCACTATTTAAAAAAAACCCTTATTAGGACTCATATACCCCTTTGGGTGATTAAGTCCCATTTTAGATTTTAAACTACATTTTCCATCATTAAAATCTCTATTTTTGTGTTTTTGTTTGCTACTATTAGTTATCTATTTTAGTTTGCAAATTTTTTATTTCATTCATTTCATTGCATCTAGCTTAATTTAATTTGAATCAGAATTAGAGAATAGCATTTATCCTATGTTCATTGTATTTACCTTACATTCATTGATTCTCCCTTGGATGAGCTTTACAATTTGGTGTCCTATTGCTAATACTATAGTGAGATGAAGTTTGAGAATCATTTCATCCCATGATAACACAATCATCATGGATCTTGGGTTATCTAGCTCTTTCACTACTAGCATTGACATTAGTTTAGTAGGTATGGACCATACCTTGAACAATCCTTTGCCTTCAAGCAGTGTGACAAGTGTTGAAACAATGGTTGCTAGTATTCCACAAGAAAATATAATCCAAATCTTTGAAGACTTAGAAAACATACAAAATCAAGTACTAAAAAATTTTCAACCATGGATTTCCCTACTATAGATAATAACATACATTGCATCATTGAAACTGAAGGAGTTGAACTTGTGTGTAACCTAGATCATATTTTTGGTAAACTTACTAGTGTTGTTCAACCTTCAAACAATGTCCAAAGCCAAGGATGAACCAAAATTCCTCCTCTCACAACCATTGCCTCTATTCCTACCTATACCAACCCTCAATTCACAACAACAATGCAACCTACCAGTAATGTCATTCCTACCTTGGGTATTTCCTCCATTATTCCTAGTACCTTTGTTGCATCACACGTCATATCTCCTACCACTTTACCTCCCATAATAATTCCATTCACTTATCCCTCAAACACATATACACCTCCACTATATACACCTCCATCTCATAATACAACCAATGACACCATCATAAATTAACTTTTGCAAACTATTTCAACCCTTCAAAAGAAAGTTTCCACTGGGTGATCCCACAATACTGGTTTACACTTTCCTGGAGATCCTGATTTTTGCTAAAATCACATATTTTTAGAAAATATAATGATTTAAGCCTTGAAAAGTTCCATTTAAAGGATTTCGACTGAAGCGGGTTTGATCAAACCACCTTAGATTAAACCACCTTGGATATAACCCCACTAGTTTTAAACCATACCTATAATGGAGTCTCCTTTACACCCATCAAAATATTGAAAAAAAACCACTTTTGATTTATCTTTTGGGGGATCAAATGAATTCATTTAAAATTTATTTTTTTGTGATTATGTATTCCTTATTATAAGCTTCCCAAAAATTATAATTTTAAATAAACTTAATTTGATTATTATATTTATTTTTTATTTCTTGTGAATGTAGGTTTTTCACTGAAAATCAAGCTCTTTGTTCTACACATGTGGAAAAATAGCAAATTATCAAAATAAAATTTTGAAAAATATGTTTTGGCTAGGTATTGGTTTCCTTGATCTAATGAAAAAAAAATGTATTTCAATACATACAAAAAAAATTATGTTGCATATAGTCCGCCTATGTCTAAATTGTAATTGGTTTGACTTTGAAACTTGATTAAGGAAAACATATTCAATAAAACACTATGAAACCAAATGAACTGGTTAGATTTCATAGTTACAAATCTGAATTCAAAAAAAAAAAAAATCCTTCATAAAAAAATTTATGTTGTATATGGTGAGCATCACTCCTTAAAAATGGTGTTTACTGATAAAAACTAGTTTTCAAAGGAGATTGCAAAAAAGAAGTGCAATCTAATTCCAAAAATTTTGAAAAAATATATATTTAGAATCTACAAACAAAAGGTCACAAATCACTAGTTTTCATCATCTTCAAATTTGTCACATTTTATCTGCTATAAGTGCTTGAAAGTAAAGATTTAGTTAGAAAAAGTAAGTTCAGTGTCCAGTTTGGCCAAAAATTGTATAGCAGTATTGTGGGATCACCCCACCATAAACCAAAATCAAAATAGCCAACCTACATACTATGTCAAAGGCAATCCCTTATCCTTGGATATATTGAGAAAGTTGATACCACAAGGTCTAGAGATTCCTAGATTTGAGAAATATGAGGGGAAAGGGGATCCTTCTAACCATGATTCCACTTTTATTGCATTATCCAGTGACTTTGTCCTTGAGGATAAACTCTTGGCTAAGCTTTTCCCTAGGTCTTTGAAAGATACCACTTTAGAATGGTTTTCCTCATTATAGAACAACTCAATTTGTTCATTTAATGAACTTGTTGAGGCCTTTATAAACCATTTCTAGGTGAAAATGAATCCTAAGATGACCTTAGCCAATTTGGTGAGATATAAGCAAAAGGAAGATGAAAAATTTACAAATTTTATTTCATGATACCAATCGATTTATTCCCAAATCAACATAAAGATTATTGATGCTCACCTTCAAAAGATGTTCATTGAGAACTTGAAATCTAAGATACAAGATAAGCTTACCATGATGTAATTTCCTTCTTTCATACACTTATGTACTACCCTCTGTGATTATAAAAACTCAGTTAGTAGTCATGACACAAAACCCACCTCTAGCCAACCCGAGAAGTTTGACTCCACAAACCAAAACAACTACCAAACTTATAGGAAATAGAACAAGGGATTCCTTCAACTCAATCCCCCTCAACAAATATTTCAACATGTTGATACCCAAGTGGCTGCTATAAGGAAGACAACTCCTTTCACATTTGGGAAACTTACTAGGAAATTCACTCCCTTACCCAATACCCTCCATAACACAATGTCACAACTTCTAGAATAGAAAATGATCACCTTGCCTCATGTTAAAACCCCCAACCTAATAAAATTTTACCTCTGAACTTTAGATCCAATTCCTATTGCCATTATCACCGACCAAATAGATATGACACAGAACATTGTAAGAATTTTAAACATCTTGTGCAAGACCTCATTGTTTCTGGTCAAATATCAATTGGAGGTGTTAATGATTAAGGAAATAAGTTTGTTTCCCCTCCCAACCAAAACTTGCAAATCCTTACCAACCCTATTCCCAATCATAACATTTCATTTTTCAAAGCTAGAAAAACTAAAAAGAATGATGTGATGAATGTTTACATGGATGATGACAACAATGATACTATTTAACAAGATCCTATAGAAATTTATGAATAAGATCCTATAGATGATATGGTTGGATTTATCAAAGTTATACCTCATAAGGTCTAAACTAAAAATCCTCTTGACATTGCTTTCTCATCTAAAGATATACTTAAGCATGCACCCGATGGTACTCTTTACATAGTTGTCTGAATCTATGATAAGCCCACTAATGGGATATTAATTGATTTAATTTGTGGAGAGAATATGATCTCACTAAATAATTCTTACTTATGCATGAACTCTATTAGGAAACATATGATAAACTGAAATCATGGATAAAGACACAAAATGATTTTTCTTTCCCTATAATGGGATCAATCACCCTTCCTTTACAAATAGGACCAAAAATATTAGATGTCTCATTATCCATCATCTCAACATTGGATCAATTCCATGTGAAGCTTGGTTACACATGGCTATGCTCCATGGAAGTCATCATGTCAGTTGTACATAAATACTTAAAGTTTCCCTTTGACAATGAAATATTCACTGTACACGATAGTGGTTTTAATCCTTTTTCTTCCCATGGGAATTTTTCATTGGATTTCTTTTGTCTCGAGCCTATGGAACCTATTAAACCTTGAGAGGAATTTTTTTTCAAATCCTACCAAAGGTTCAAGGAAAAATTCATAGCAAAATTATCCCTTACAAACATTCCTTAGCCTATGATTGAGCCTACCATCCTTGACAAAACCATGATTGAACCTAAATACATTCCAAATAACCAAAATCAACCTAAGAAAGATGCTTCATTATATCCTATAAAAGAAAAAGAGATAATGAAACCAATCCCGTCATGCCTCCTAAGATAAAGTAAGTTTACAAAAATAAAAAGAAAGTGGTTGAACAACCTCCCATGGTTCCTTCTATTCCTCCCCTTAGGGAAGAAAAGAAATCTATGGTTGATAAACCTGCTCCTACACAAACACAACTCAAAAACAAAACCAAAAGAATCTGAAATGCTAGAGAGTGTAGGTGTAGATACTGTTCTCTTGGTCAAAGGTTAGATGAAGAAAAAAATAAAGAAAATCAAAACCCAAACTCAATTGAAGTAAGGCATGATGAGTCTCCCTTGCTGCAACAAAAATATCTTATACCACAACCACAACAAGATCTAAATCCTTCTTTGTACATAATCATGATTAACTTAGATGATGATGATAAGGTTGCTAAGATTGATGAAGAAGTGCATAATGAATTGAATACCTTTTTTTCCTCTTCTATGAGCTTGAATGATAATTATCCTAGGAAGAGTTTTGAACTTGGTGATGACCCTAGTTCTGCACTTGCTATTGTCCCTCTGGCTAGTTGTCCACCTTTTGTATATGATGAACATGATTAGGATGTAGACAACCTACTAATAGGTTGGATTGCATGTGCCTTACTAGTCTTTCCTTCTTTTCTTTTTTCAAGTTATGTGTGTGCTTGCATATGCGTAATGTGATCCCCCATGATGTTTTGTTTGATGTCTCTCTCTCTTTTCATTTGTGGAATTCCTCTATTTGTACCTACATTCTTCTCTATATTGTAATAATTTTTCATTTTTCTTGTGTTTTCCTTTTGGGGATGATGCAAGGGATTGAGACATCCATGTCTCTTCCATGTTGACCCAATATCTTTTCCTTTATCTTTTCTTTGTCTTGTGTTTTCCTTTTGGGGATGACGCAAGGCACCAAGATATCCATGTCTCTTCCATGTTGACCCAAAAGCTTTTCCTTTTCCTTTTCTTTTTCTTGTATTATCCTTTTTGGGATGACACAAGGCATCGAGAAATGCATATCTCTTCCATGTTGACCTAAAATATTTTTGTTTATCTTTTCTTTTTCTTATGTTTTCCTTTTATGGATGACACAAGGTGTTAAGATATTCAATTCCCTTCCATGTTGAGCCAAAAGGATTTCCATTGTTTTCACTCTCTTTGTGTCATTCTTCATGTTCCATGAGTAATTGGGGAATGATTATAGTTTTGAGCTCTATATACTGATCCCAAATCCATGAATCCCTTGTGTTATTTTGGGATTTCTTTTTTGGGGAAAACCCTTTTAATGATGTAGCTTCATTTGGAAACATATGACTTGGTATAGGGCTTTCCAAGTTAGCTTTCATGTCATATTTATTATTATCGTTTATCATTTGCTACTTTAAAATAATTACTCACAACATGGTGTTTATAAATTTATTTAAAGTGGGGGCATATGTTGGAATTATTATTTTTGATTTCATGGTTCATTGTGTGGTCTACTTACTTCATGCAATGTTTCTTTCACTTTGTGGTGACACTGGGTTTGATTTCCCTCAAGAGCATGATCTTCTTATCATATTATATTCCTCTTAGTGGCTTGATGTGACACATTACATCCTTGGTGCAATCAAGGATGGAGCGTCTGGAAATAGGAATGTACAACCTTTCGGTAAGAGTAAACACAACTGAAACTCAAAAATTGGATTAACAATCACACATGGAAATATAGAGAATGATCAATTATTCATTGGGAACGTGCCCTTCCTTCTAGCTTACAGATTACAAAAAGATATGGTGTTAAATCCCACAAATATAGTGCAAGACGAAGCCCTTATCTATCACTATTACCCTTATACTTGATTGAATACTTAATACAACTACATGATGCCTATATGCATCATTCCCTAGCTCCATAAAAGGTTCGCGTTGGCCTCAAGAGGTCTCAAACCCCAAAGTTGATGAAACATGTGAAGCTTGGCCAAAACATATGATTCTCTTTTGATTATTTTACAAAAATGATGTGGATAAAAAAAAAGGTTCCTCAATGAATGTACATCCATATGGTATGGTCTCATAAGCTCCACAAGTCACGGGATAGGTCTGTACACTTGAAAAGCCAAGACTAGTAGTGAATGTTCTTTGTCCAAATGTAGCTGATATTTTGTTAGTGATAACTTCATACTGGAATCTCCAAACACTTGAATTTTGGTTATGGTTGTCATGACTCCTCCTCCCTAACTTTTACTGCACAATTTTGATAGACTTTAATGCAGGAACACATGTTAAATCTAGACTAAAAATCTAATACTCATATGCTTGAAAATCTTGCCTGTCATTAATTATTGATTGAAAACTTGAGAGCATAATTTGAATGTTGACCAAATTCAGTGGAAAACTATGGAGTTAAGGCATCATGCATGAATTAGAAAAGGACATTTTGACCACGTTTTCAATAAAAAACTGCACAGCGAATCAGATCCAGATAAGCAAATTAAAGTTTTAGTCAGCACAGACCTACCGGTAGGTCACATCCCGCCGTCTTCAGCCACTCAACTATAACCTCACCCCATCCATATTATTCACATGGAGTTATATTTCATCTGCCTGAAATAAATTTCAGAACTAACTCGCATTCTACAGTTGACAATGAATTTAATGCATTATATCTATAAAATGAGGGAATGGACTTCTATTTTAGGAGAGCAATGGACCGTTCTGTGAGAGCCTTCAAAGAGATGTTCGAATTTAGACTTTAGGGAAGAGAAGAAACAACTTGGGCACATTTTTCACTGTAGATCTCTTCCAAGAATCAACGCACACTAGTAGGTAATCTGCCATTCACTTTGATTACTGCGTATGTCTCTCTGTCATATATATATTTGCACAAGTAATTATAAAATGTTGAGCCCTTTGTAAATATGCACAGACCATATCAGATAGAGAATGGTACAGATTATATAACTCAGCTAGGATAAATTAAAGGAATATAGTTATGCAAGAAGCGTTGCATCTAGGAATAACCTCAATTTAGCTAGAAACTCTATGGTCATTTCCTATCACGCTGCTAAAAAGAACAAATGTTATTCTACCATTCACTATGCTTGTTCTTATTTAGAAGATTTTAACTATGGTTTTATTATTCTGACAAGGGATATCGAATGCACACTCAGTATTTCTTATTTGGTAAATTACATTTTTAGTGATAACGAATTTTCCCTTGATTGGATTACAATTTAACTATTTGTCAAAATATCACATCTTACAAGAAGAACCTGATTTAGGTGTCCAATTTTATTTCATAATGATATAGATTCATTTACTATTTCACTCACTTCCACACTTATTTAGATGCCTTTGTCATATCTAGATGTCAGTAGTGAATATGTTATAGTAATTGATTATAGTAATCACCCATGTGCTATAACCATTATCACTCTTCTATAAGCAGAATGCATGCAATTTATGCAAAGGGATAATTGGAATATCCATGAAAGTTGTAATAGACTTCATTCTTAATAAATAAACCAAAAAGAAAAGAGGTATTGTGTTGGATATATATATATATATATTGTCAATAATACATACTGAAAAATTTAGTGTAAGACATGCTTTTATTTGAATAATTCTGATTGTCTCTAATGCCTCACTAATTTCTCTAGGATATATATATATATATATATATACACTTTTGGATACGATTTGTTGTATTGTTGTTAATGTCATGATAGTTGGTATTTAAGAAATTTCATGAAAGAAATTTGTTACAAAATTAGCT
>VDFB02134145.1:0-25087 GCA_007258455.2 Sequoia sempervirens | reverse complement strand
CCATAAGCATAAATACATACATATAGGCATACATACATGAATGCATACATACATGACACACCAGCATACATATACATACAAACATATGAAAAAACATTCAAAAAACTGGCATTTAACTAAAGGAATAAATAATGTGAGCGCGTTATTTGTTGTTAAAAATGTTCCACAGAGAAGAAAAAGTGAAAACTAGTAAATAACGTGCTCGCGTTATAACACGCTCATGTTATATTTTGCTTTGGGAATCCCCGAGCCTTGGCTTTGGTATTTTCCTTGGAATACCAACCCAAAGGTTTGGAGGGCATTCCCAACCACCGGAGATGTGTTTTTTGCAAATTCTACAATTTTCACATAATCGGGTTCATGCTCACCATCGTGATTGCATTTGGTTTAGCCATTGATGAAATCTAAATACAAGGTAAATGCTGGTTCTCTTTAGCTTCCAATGATATAATTTTTTTCACTTAACAATGTGAGGGTGGGCTTCTCTCATCCATAATTCTCTCTCTTTGTTTGTATGTCCTGCTTTTTTTTTAAAAGTAGTGTTTGGTTTTTTTTTTTTCGCCATAAATTAACCATTCATCAAAATCAAAATAAATTACATTTTTAGAAATTACCTGATTCTACAAATTTTAAAATGCAATTCTAAAAAATCTATTACTTCTCTTAAAATTCTAGGGGAGCATGTACCTAAAATTCTACTTTTATAAAGCGCCCACTTAGAAAAGTACCAGAAAAAAATTAATATTCAAAAATTATCAGAAATTTTGCAACTAACTAGATGTCAAGTATTTAACTTCACCATAGTAATTTTAAAAATACTAAAAAGCGTCATCAGGATCAGCCTTATTAAAAGTAAGTATATAAGTTATGTTTTTCTCGACAAAAATAACACCCAATTTAGTACATCCTCCTTTGTTGAAACCCCTTAATCTCAACCATTTTCTTGTAAAATAGTCTAGTAGCTAGAAAGTAGACTTAGCACTTTGATCCTTTTATTTTTATGCCCCATTTCAAAATTTTTGGCGTAACTATCTCAATTTCAAGCCCCAAGGTCAAGATTTTGGATTTCTAAAAAGTGTCACTTTCAAAACTCTTTGGGAACCATCTTGGTGCACTTACCCACCCCTCTATAATAAAATCACTCAGTTTTTGCTATCTCATAGACTTTTTCTTGTGGTGGTAAATTTTTCGCATGGGGAAAAAGTTGTCAAATACACGTAGTTAAAAGTTGAAAAGTGGTGCAATTTTTATTTTGTAATTCGTGTGACCAAACAGACCATTCCACGTGTCTGGGTGGGTATGTTTACACTAAGCATGGTCCTCTTTCGCACCTAAACATGCTAAATTATTCTGAGCTACATTCAATCGAAAGAATCCCTTTAGAGTATAAAGTGCAAAATGGTTGCAAACTTCAACATGCTGTTACTCAAATACCATGGCGCTTAAAAATTTTTCGTCTAAGCCCATGGATTCGTGTTGGCCCATATACAATAACCTCTCTTACTTTTCACTATCTTGGAGGTATTTTTCTTGTGGTGGTGAATTTTCACTTGTGGAAAAAATTGTCAAGTGTAAGTAGTTGAAAGTTGCAAAGTGGTACAAGTTTCATTCTACAACTCATATGACCAAACACACTGTTCCAACGCATTTAAGTGGGTACGTTTACACTAGAAATAGTCCTCTTTCACACTCAAACACTTTGAACCACTCCAAGGTACATTCAAATGATAGAATCTCTTAAGTGTTTAAAGTGCAAAGTGGCTGTAAATTTTAGCATGTCGTTACTCGGATACCGTGATACTTAGAAATTTCTCATATGAGTCTATGATATCGTGTTGGGTCCTTTACAATAGCCTATTTAAGTTTTTTCTATTTCGGAGGCATTTTCTTGTGGTGGCAAATTTTCACTTGGGGAAAAAGTTGTCAAATGCAAGTAGTTGAAATTTACAAAGTGTTGCAAATTTTGTTCTGCAAGTCGTGTGACCAAACAAATTGTTCTGATGTCTTCGAGTGGGTATGTTTATGCTATGCATAGTCATTTTTTTCACCCACACATGCCGAATTGCTTCGACCTACATTCAACTAACATAATCCCTTAAGAGTTCAAAGTGAAAAATTGCTACAAACTTCAGCATGATGTTACTCAATTATAGTGGCACTTAAAAAATTATTGTTTGAGCCTATATGATCATATTGGGCCTCTCTATAATAACCTATCTTAGTTTTCGCTATCTTGGAGGTGTTTTCTTGTGGTGGCAAATTTTTGCTTTGGGAAAAAGTTGTCAAATGCAAGTAGCTGAAAGTTGCAAAGTGCTGCAAATTTTATTCTGCAACTTGTGCGATCAAAAGAAAAATTCCAATTCCTTTGGGTGGGTACGTTTATGCTAGACATGGTCCTCTTTCATACCCAAACACACTGAATCACTTCAAACTACATTCAAACAACATAATCCCTTAAGCTCATCCAAAGTGTAAAATGGCTGCAAACCTTAACATGATGTTACTCAGATACCGTGATACTTAGAAAATTCTATTTTGAGCCTATGGGATCTCACTATGCCCCTCTACAATAATCTCTTTTAGTTTTCTCTATTCCGGATGTGTTTTCCTATGGTGGAAAATTTTCGGTTGGGGAAGAAATTGTCAAATACAAGTAGTTAAAAGTTGCAAAGTGGTGCAATTTTCGTTCTCCAACTCGTGTGACTAAACAAACTGTTTCAACACATCTAGGTGGGTATGTTTACACTAGATATGGTCCTTTTTCACACCCAAACATACTGAATCGCTCCGAGCTACATTCAACTAACAAAATCCCTTAAAAATTCAAAGTGCAAAGTGACTGCAAACTTCAACATGCTGTTAATCGGATGCCATGATGCTTAGAAACTTCTCATCTGAGCCTATGGGATCGCGTTGGGCTCCTCTACAATAACCTCTCTTGATTTTTGCTATTTCAGAGGTGTTTTCATGTGATGGAAAATTTTTACTTTGGGGAAAAAGTTGTCAAATACAAGTGGTTGAAAGTTATAAAGTGGTGCAAATTTCGTTCTACAACTCGTGTGACTAAACGAACTATTTCAATGCATCTAGGTGGGTACGTTTACGCTAGGCATGGTCCTCTTTCACACCCAAACATGTCGAGTCACTCTGAACTACATTGAACCGTCAAAATCCCTTAAGAGTTCAAAGTGCAAAATAGCTGCAAACTTCAGCATGCTGTTACTTAGATACCATGACACTTAAAAACTTCTCATCTAAGCATATAGGATAGAGTTGGGCCCTTTTACAATAGTTTCTCTCGGTTTTGCTACTCCAAGGCATTTTCTGGTGGTGGAGAATTTTTACTTGGGAAAAAAGTTGTCAAATGCAAGTAGTTGAAAGTTGTAAAGTGGTACAAATTTCATTCTGTAACTCGTGTGACTAAATAAACTATTACAATGCATCTGAGTGGGTACGCTTACGCTAGAAATGGTCATGTTTCACACCCAAACATGCTAAATCACTTCGAGCTACATTCAATTGACAAAATCCCTTAAAAGTCTGAAGTGCAAAATAGCTGCACATTATAGCATGCTGTTACTTGAATACCGCGACGTATAAAAAAAATATTATATGAGCCTATTGGATCACGTTCGGCCCTTCTACAATATTCTCTCTCAATTTTTTCTATCTCAGAGGCATTTTACTATGGTTGTGAATTTTCACTTGGGGAAAAAGTTGTCAAATGCAAGTAGTTGAAAGTTGCAAAGTGGTGCAACTTTCGTTCTGCAAATCATGTGACCAAATGAACTGTTCCAATGCATCTGGGTGGGTACGTTTATGTTAGAAATGATCATTTTTTACACCCAAACATGCTAAATCACTTTGAGCTATATTTAATCGACATAATCCCTTAAAATTTCAAAATACAAAATAACTGCAAACTTCAGCATGTTATTTGGATACCGTGATGTTTAAAAAATTTCTTGTCTGAGTCTATGAGTTCACGTTACGCCCCTCTACAATAACCTCTCTCGGTTTTTGCTATATATCAGAGGTTTTTTCTTGTGGTGGTGAATTTTTCACTTCAAATTTTTTTTGTCAAATGCAAGTAGTTGAAAGTTGCAAAGTGGTGCAACTTTCATTCTGCAACTCGTATGACCTAACAAACTGTTCCAATGTATCCGGGTGCTTATGTTTACACTAGGCATGGTCCTTTTTCACACCCAAACATGCTAAATTTCTCTGAGCTACATTCAACTGGTAGAATCCCTTAAGAGTCCAAAGTGCAAAATGATTGCAAACTTCAATATGCTATTACTCGGATACCGTAACACTTAGAAAATTTTCGTCTGAGCCTATGGGTTTGTGTTGGATCCTCTACAATAATCTCTCTCAGTTTTTGCTATCTCAGAGAAATTTTCCTATGGTGGCGAATTTTCACTTGTGGAAAAAGTTGTCAAATGTAAGTAGTTGAAAGTTGCAAAGTGGTGCAACTTTCATTCTATAATTTGTGTGACTAAAAAAAATGTTTCAACGCATATGGGTGGGTATGTTTACACTAGGAATGGTCCTCTTTTGCACCCAAACACTTTGAATCACTCTGAGCTACATTTGACTGGTAGAATCCTTTAAGTGTCCAAAGTGAAAAATGGTTGTAAACTTCAACATGTCGTTACTCAGATACCATGATGCTTAGGAACTTTTTTTCTGAGCCTATAAGATCAAGTTGGACCCCTCTACAATAACTTATCTCAGTTTTCGCTATCTTGGAGGTGTTTTGTTGCAGTGACAAATTTTTATTTGGAGAAATTTTTTATCAAATGCAAGTAGGTGAAAGTTGCAAAGTGGTACAACTTTTGTTCTGCAACTTGTGTGACCAAAAAAACTATTCCAACGCGTCTAGGTGGGTATGTTTATGCGAGAAATGGTCTTCTTTCACACCCAAACATATTAAATCTTTTTGAGCTACATTCAACCGAAATAATACCTTAAGAGCCTAAAGTGCAAAATCGCTGGCTGATCCCACAATACTGGTTTACTATTTTTTGGCCAAAATGAATATTGAAATAATTTTTTCTAACTAAATCTTCACTTTTAGGCACTTATAGTGTCTAAACCATGAAGAATTTGAAGGTGATGCAAATTAGAGATTTGTAACATTTTGTATGTAGATTCTAAATATATTTTTTTGAAAATTTTTGGAATCGTATTGCACTTCTTTTTCCATCTCCTTCTAAAACTAGTTTTTTCAGTAAACACTATTTTTAAGGAGTGACACTCACTGTATACAACATAATTTTTTTTTATGAAGGATAAAATTCTATTTTTTTTGAATTTAGATTTGTAACTATGATATCTAGTGTTTCCAATTGGTTTCATAGTGTTTTATTCAATATTTTTTCATTAATCAAATTTTGAAGTCAAACCAATTACAATTCAGACATAGGCAGACTGTATACAACGTAACTTCTTTTGTATGTATTGAAATTCAATTTTTTTTTGTTGGATCAAGGACTTCAATATCTAATGCACTCATATTTTTCAATTTTTTTTGGTAATTTGCTATTTTTCCATATGTGCAGAACAAAGAGCTTGTTTTTTAGTGAAAAAACTATGTTTAATAAAACTAAAAAAATACATAATAAAATCAAAACATATTAAAATTATATTCGTTGAATAACTCATTTCGAGGACTACTATCATCTAGTTGGGTTTGTGAAGTCTTCTCCATTTTCATCCTCAACTCGAACTTCGAAGGGAAAAATTCTGTAGTTTTTTGGTGCCAAAGGGTGAGAAGGTGGGAAAAGGGGGGTTTGGGCAAACTAGGGGGGTTCGAGCGAACCCCTAAGGGTTTGCTCGAACCCTAGTTTGAGCGAACCCCCTTTCCACAAAGGTTTTCTTTTTATTTTTTTTTGAGAATGGTGGGACCCTGCATTTAATGGGTTTACTTGAACTATGGTTTTAGTGAACCCTCTTTTGGTTCATTGAACCCTCTTTTGCATGGGTTTGTTTTATGCAACTTTCCTTCCTCACTGGACATGTAAACCACTTTTGTGGATTTACCTGGTTGCAAACTTCAACATGTTTTTACTTAGATACTATGATGCTTAGAAACTTCTCATTTGAGCCAATGGATTTGTGTTGGGCCTCTCTACAATAACCTCTCTCGATTTTTGCTATCTTAGAGACATTTTTCCATTGTGGCAAATTTTTACTTGGGAAAAAAATTGTCAAATGTAAGTAGTTGAAAGTTGTAAAGTGGTGCAACTTTCATTCTGCAACTTGTGTGACCAAACGAACTATTCCAATGCATCTGAGTGGGTAAATTTATGCTAGACACAGTCATTTTTTGTACCCAAACACGTTGAATCACTTTGAGCTACATTCAACCGACATAATCCCTTAAGAGTCCAAAGTGCAAAATGGCTGCAAACTTTAACATGCTATTACTCGAATACTGTGATGCTTAGAAAATTTTCATCTGAGCCTATGGGATCGCGTTGGGCCCCTCTACAATAACCTCTCTCAGTTTTATCTATATCTTAGAGGCATTTTCCCATGGTGGCGAATTTTTACTTGGGGAAAAATTTGTCGAATGCAAGTAGTTGAAAGTTGTAATGTGGTGCAACTTTCATTTTGCAACTTGTGTGATCAAACAAACTGTTCTAACACATCTAGGTGGGTATGTTTACAGTAGGCATGGTCCTCTTTCACACACAAACTATGTCACCAAAAAATGTATAGTTGACATTTTTACACTCACTTGAGTCTTTTTAATGAGCTTTGGCTTGATTTTGTCTTGATTTAATATAGTAATTTGGCTTAAACATTCAAATTATGATGTTTTGTGAAGGTGTTGTAAAGTGTTGTAAAATATTTCTACACTTTTCTAGACTCTATTCATTACAATTCACCCAAAAATCACCTTTTCATTACTTATTAAGTCTTATTTTGAAGTGTTGTAAAATCTTGTAATAAGATTTTACACTTTTCTAAGCTTAATTTTATTAATTAAACCCTTTCTCATGTCTAAATAACCCCTTAATACACTTTCTGGCCATTTTTAAGTGTGTTTTTGAGGATATTCCCATTGGACAACTTTTAATGCCTCGAAATTCCCGACACCCACTTAATTTGCTTAAGTGGGGCCAAGTCACCCATAGGGGCGATTTAGTCCTTTTTGACACAAAACTCAAAATAATTTTAAATTTCTAGCAGGATTTTTTCCTTTAACCCTTGAGGTTGGCCTGTGATGTGTTACTTTCGGGAAATTTTAGTAAAATCAAGTATAAATAAGGTTTTTTCACCTCATTTGACATCTCCTAGTTCACTCAAGCAATCTTCCATCTCATACAATCATCCATCTCTTGCACTCATTAGCATTCAAGCAAATCAGGCATTGTTAAGTTAAGCTATTGGAGTTCTTCATTGCATATCTTCAGACTTCAACATCAATGATGTGGTAAGTTTATGACATTTGCATTTTCATGTTATCTATTTATCATACTCATTTCACTCTATTTCATTGTTTAGGGTTTGATTACCAAAGTGGGCTTTGACCAATGCAAACCTCTATTCTCTAACCCTCAACCATTTTTCCCCTTTTGCATGTGACTTTTGTATGTAGATTTGTTAATCAATAGGTGTTGAAAAGTGATAAAAAAAGTGCATCAATTCAATCAAGTCAACATCATCCTATTTCAAGCTTGGGGAGACTTTCTGCCCTGTTTTCTGTAGAATCAAGTACAAACACTTGTTAGAAAAAGGAAGTGCAAACTTGAGACTACAAGATTCTGTCTCGAATTTCCCAAAATCTGCAGAAGGACTAAGTCACCACTAGGGGAGAATTAGTCTCGCTTTTAGGCCTAAAAATTGATTTTGACATTTTTGAACACCTATTTGGTAGATTCCTGTTTTGGCAAAGTTTCCCAAAACTGGGACGAAGTCGCCCAGTCTGGCCTCAGTGTCCCGATCAATATTTTAGTCAACTTTTCCAGTGTTCCAAAATCTTTCAACATCAAAATTCTAATTCCAAGTGCACCTCTTCCATTCTTTTCTGTTATTTCATCATATAGTTGCATTTCTTAGCCATTTGTGCATATCACATTGTGTTTTCTAGCACTTTACATTTTCATAGTTTTGCATCACTAGATTACTACAACTTCAGATTATTGCATTAGTAAATCATAATTAGACATAAAAAATTTCATTTAACATAGTCTTGAGTGTAAACACTTGCATTTTGGTTACCCTTTCCAATCCCCTTTCTCCTTTTAGGTGTAAAACCCTAGTAGGAGCAAAGCATTGTGAAATGGGAAACCAAAATCATCGTTTACATTTTGGTGAACCCGACTCTTGTTAAAATTGTTCCTTTTTTATTTTCAAGCACATACTAGGTTTCAGTTGCATTGCATCTTGTATTAGTTAAAGTGTATCCTAGGGTTTTGAATTGCATCAGTGAAAAAGTTCATATTAGCTTGCACTCTTGCATCATTATTGCATTGAAAAAGAAAAAAGTTTTGCCATTACATACTGTAGTTGCATTTGTGCACCTGAAAGACATAGATTTTAATTTTAAATTTTTGAAGAAACACAAAAAAATCATCAGTGGGAGTAAATCGCCACCCTAGGCGACTTAGTCCTTTTGCATATTTTGCACTGCATTTTCTAGAAATTTTTGGGTATTTTTTGTACTTCTGTTTTCTAGTACTCCATCTCTGTTTCAGTTTATAGAATTATTTCTTTTTGCATTTCATTCATCCTAGATTGCATTACATTTTCATCCACCCTATCTCTTGTGGTACTTGTTTGAGTGTTTGGTGCCCCATTGATAATACTTTAGTTAGACGAAGTTCTAGACTCATGGCTTCTCGCGATAATACTTTTGTAGCGGACCTTGGGATCTCAAGAGCTCCTACTCCTAGTATGGAAAATGGTACATTAGGCATGGAAAATACCACTTCTATGCCTTCATCTTTTCATCCTATGAATGTTGACACACAAAAAAACTCTAGTCTGCAAGACAAGGTGATTAGTATTCATGAGGATTTTGCAGATTTACAACAGGACTTGTCTCTTAAAAACATTTCCACCACTGCCATACCTGCCATAGAAAACCTTCATTATTTGATTGAAAGCAATGTTGGATTACAAGTCATGAAGAGAATTGTCGAGATATACAATAAACATGCTCCTAATACTTCCCAATCAACAACCATAATTGCAAGCCAAGGAGGATGTCACATTCCTCCCCCTTCAACCATAACATCTATACCAACTTATACCACTTCTCAAGTCACAACAACTATGCAAAAGGTTAGTCATGTGGCTCCTTCTTTCACAATTCCAACTAGCATTCCTAGTTCTTTTGTGGCATTGAACATTCCATCCTCCACCACCCCTCTTAGTGTTCCTTTCAATTCCCCTCTCACATTACATACACTCCATCTCCATTTTCCCTTCCACTACATATTACTTACACCGATCCCATCATTACACAACTCTTTAATACCATTTCATCCATGCAACAAAAAATCTCCACCATTAGCCAAAGTCAAAATGCCCCACCTACATATCATGTTTGTAGTAGTCCATTATCCCTTCAAATCTTACACACTCAAATACCACAAGGAATTGAAATTCCTAGGTTTGAGAAATATGGAGGAAAAGGAGACTCTATTAACCATGTCAATGCTTATACAACTTTATACATTGATTTTGTCCTTGATGATAAACTCTTAGCTATAATTTTTCCTAGGACCCTGAAAGATATTGAATTAGAGTGGTTTTCGAACTTACCTAATCATTCAATCCAATCATTTAATGTACTTGTGGATTCCTTTGTAAGTCATTTCCAAGTCCATATGACTACTAAGAAGACAATAGCTGATTTAATGTGTTGTAGACAAAATGTTGATGAAAAAGTAACTGACCTTATTTTGCGTTATCAGTCATTATATGCTCAAGTTGATGTCAAAATTCCTAATTCACATTTGTAGAAGATGTTTATCAAAAACTTACACACAAACCTTTAGGATAAGTTAACAATGATGAAATTCCCTTTGTTCATGCACTTATGCACAACCCTATGTGTAAGAATTGGCTATGAAGGTAGCCACTCAAGATCTAGAGGCCTAATATAAAGCACAAAATAGAGAGAAAAGAATATGACAAGAATAAAATATATTCAATGTCAATAATATGAGATAATTAACAATACAATAGTACATAGGAGACCCCTTGGTTATATAGCCAAGGTGAGAACATAGGAGGGCATAAGATTATGACAAGTGTCGTAATCTTATGACATGAGACAACTATGAAAAGTTATCACTCCACCTAAAGTGGGAAAGAGATAATGTGATAATCTCCACAAAAGGTGGATCACCCACAAAAGGTGGAAGTGATGAGGTAATGACATGTCAAGTCCACCAAAAGTGGAAAATCTCCAACAACCTCCTATGTGGTCCCTAAGTAAACTTAACTAAGGTGTAATCATGACCTAGCACAAGGTACAAGACATTTAATTACACCAACACCCCCCCTTAAGTGCAACTTAGGGAGAATGTACACAAATGCAAACAATGCAAGATGGGTTCCGGCTACTAGGCCATGTTAGGTACCCATGTACAAATGCAATGAAATCTCTCACAAGTGGAGTAAAGATAGAAAAACCCAGTGGGAAAAAACTACCCCCCAAAAGAGAGATGAGATACAAAAAGCTATGAACATAGCATGAGAAGGAAAAACCCCATGTGAGGAAAAAGTCCCCCCCATACAAGAGAAGAAGAGAGACAAGGTAGCCCCCCTTCAATGTACAATGATCACCCATGGAAGATGCTCGAGAAGGAATGAAGAAGCTGCTCCAAAACTGTTGAACAACATTCCTCCCCTTGGGAAGAAACAATACCAAAGGTGTATGAATGAAGTCTCCCCAATCCACAAGTGAAGAAGGAAGAACCCTCAAAATGTAAGAAGTCTCTGAAATCTGCTCAAAGTTCCCTGTGTTGATGCTGAAAGATGCCTTCCCCAAACCATGTGAAGCTGCAATGTAGTCACCTCCTGGAATCTGTGAGAAACCCTTTGCAACAACACTCGATCACTGAAAAAGACAACTCAAGATCTAGCAAGGATGAAGGTAGACCATACTCCAAAGACGATGTCTCCTCAAGAGAGAAAGTGGCCTCCTCCAACTGTTGTACAGATGCATCCACAATCACATCAACCTCGAAAGACTAATCATGTAGAGGAGGGTCAGAGTGTTCCCTCGCAACAACTGAAGAAGAATCACCTTCATCAAAGAGAAGATGTAAGTAATCAAATGTGTCTCCCAAATCTGCAATGTAGGATTCCACAAACAAACCACCAATGTCTGTCAAGTAGTCATCCCATGAAGCTGCTGCTGGAAGACAAGGTATGCACTGTTGCACTGAATCACAAGGTACTGAAACTGTCAGAACACAAGTATCATCAGGTACATCAGTCAATGTAGGAGATGGAGTATCAACAATAGGTTCAAGAACCTCAGGAGTAGAGAGCACTCCAAGATTCAAGTAACCATACTCGATCTCATCAAGTTTGTCCACACTAGGGTGAACTAAATCATCAATAGGAGCAAAATATGAGAAGGTGTAGAACCGAGAACGATCATCAACCTCCCCAACTGCAACAAGAGCCCTGCTATGCAAATCCTGAACAATGACAGAATCTGGTGTGAACTCTACACTCTTTCCTGTACCACTATGTGTAATCTGATAGATGGAAAGGATGTTCCTTGACAAAGTAGGCACACATAGGACATCATTAAATGCTCTACCTTCAACGTCAATAGAACCCTTCCCACAAACTACCAAAGAAGTGTTGTTGGCCATCAAAATGGGTGGTGATGAACAAGAATCAAATGAAGAGTACATATCCTTGGACAAAGTCATATGATGCGAAGCTCCTGAATCAAGGATCCACCTATCTGAATTGGAATCTGCAAAAGCAAGAAATGCTTGCCCCTTATGTTTCTCATATTGAGATGATGAAGAAGGAGATGAGCTTGATGTTGTTGCCATGAGAGTTGTACTTTTTACCTTAGAATAAGTGGAAGGAGATGATTCCTTCTCTTGATATGCAGCTGGCAAGTTGATGTTGTTCTTCTTAAGGATGTGTTTCAACTCATCAATTTGCTTAACATGACAATGATGCTCTTCATGACCAATCCTTTTGCAATATGCACATGTTGGTTGCTCCCTCTTGCTTGAATTGTTGTACTTCTTTTGAAGAAGATGAAGTTGAGCTTTGTTGTGGAGGAGTGGATTGTTTGTTCTCTCCTTGTGGCTTTGTCACAAGCTCATGTATTCCAAAACCAAAAATACTACATTTAAGAAACACACAAGAGCAATTTTCACCCAGCATGGTATGTGATTCGTTTGTAAGCTCTCAAGTTCAGAATGGTTATTATGTGTACCAGCCAAATTCTCACAGAGATTTAGACAAATTGTGTTTTTGAAATAAGACATAATCTTAGATTTAAAATTTCTAAAAAATAAATCAACAAGTTCAAAGAAAGCAGTCAAACCTTTCCATTGACTTTATCCTTCTCAGCAGGAATAATAGCTGGATATACACGTCCTCTAATACTATGCCGTTGACTGTCATAACAAAAGTGTGATATCAGTATTTTCAAATTTTGTTTATTTTATTTTCCAAAATCATGATATATAGTAGATCATTACATAAAATTAAGTTTTAACTTTATCGGCTACAAGTACTTAAGGAGGGGGGGAGAGGGGGCAAGGGAGAGGGAGAGCGGGAGTGTCTATATATATGTATGCATGCATGCATGTATGTGATGGAACATCTAGAGGAGAATTGTGAAATGACAAAGACATGAGAAAATCCGACATGAAGGAGAAAGATAGAAAAATCCATGAAATTAGAAAAAATTGCCAAATTAAAAATAATACATGGATAAATAAGAAAATTAAAGGTTGAAAAAAAATCGAAAAAATCATATATAAGCCTTTAATTACCTTCAACACTAGAAAAAATTCGAGCTTCAAAAGATAAACTCCAAAATTTTGGATAAAGATGAGGATCGCAAGAGTGAAAATTTAGAAACTTTCCTTGACAAGCAAGAAAAAAACGAGTCCAAGTTCATTGAACTTGAGAAAAACTATGAAACTGCTAAAATAAATCAAGTCTCTCAACTTTATAATGTGTCTCAACAAGTCATTTTCACAAGTTCGATTTGAAGAAGTTAAGCTCTCTCCAATTTTCAAGAGTTAGAAAATTTTCCAAATTTTTTCGAGAGATAGAAATTTCGTAAGAGAGATAGAATTCTTGAGTGATTTGTTGAACAAAGAGAAAGAGAAACTTTGAGTTGAAGGTCAAAATTTTCAGAGGAATAGCCTGCTTTTTCGGCAACAAAGACACAATTCTCGAAGTTTCAAATTGCCAGCCACAGAGTATAATTCTGGAGTTTGATGGAATTCCTCATTTTTACCTTTGTCTTTATCCTCACAAAATTTACTAAGTGTTGTTACTTCCAACTTGATTTTTCGTAGAGTCTAATCTTCAACAAGCTAAAAGTTAGAATTTTCAAGGAGAAATTTTTTTTAAAAATCATAATTGAAAGTTTTTAAATTTAATGTATTTTCTTTTCTCGCAAGTTGATGACCACCCTTGGAGAATCGTCGAAGAAAGTACAAATGAAGTTCACGAGCAAGGGAGTTCAACAGGAGTCAAAGATCAATTCCAAATGGAAGAACGTCACAGATACAAACCTCGAACACGTCGACTTCGAGGAATTCAAAAAGAGAATGTATGGACTGAATGGACTTCTGCCAACAGCAATTGCCCGCCGAATGATGCGGAATGGAATTGTCCAAGCTACTAGATTTCCTTCGGCAATCGAATGTGTTGAGATGATGGTTGAATGCGCCAAGCATTACAACCCACAAGAAAGACAAATTGTTGCTCCTAAGGGAAGAACTCTGGCACATCTCGGAGAACCGGCTATCCAGGAGGCATTTGGCATCCCTAGTTACAATAGAACTTCATATAAAACTAAGGAGGATGCAAGGAAAATCTTTGAAGATCGGGCAGATCAATGTGCAACTGTCATCAACAAAATGTGGTTGGAAAAGCCAAGGGCTTCTGCGAAGAAAATGCCTAAGAAACTACACCGGACAAACTTCAAGGAGTGACTACGGTGATATCATTTTGCTCTTGAACACAATAATGGGTAGTCCTCAAGGCGCCCCCTTTGAAACATGGATGTAGTACTTCATCGATGAGATCACCTCCGGAGTCAGAATGTTCAACTGGTCGAGGATGATCAGTGATAACATCCATGAGCAATTGATCAACTTGGAGAGAACTAAGTCATTTTATATGAGTTCCTATGTCATCTATCTATTGGCAAGAGCCTATAGATATTTCAGATTAATATGCAAAGGTGTTGTGGGAAATGGAGAAAATGAATTTAAAGTGTATGAATGCTACCCCCAGTTGCAGTTGTCTGCCAAGTCTCATTTCAGAAGAGTGCACGATGCATTCCTGATGTACATCACGAGGATACTACAGGGAGGGACACATCAAAGGCTGACGCATGAAGCTAAGAGCCTTATCAGTAAATACGGATCCTGGTACATCCAGTTTCCAAGATTCACTTATATTAGAGTTCAGGGATTCATTGGGAATCCATTCAAGCTTCCCATCTACCCCACCCATAGAATGATTCTGCTAGAGGTTCTTAGGCAACTGGAAACTTATCAAAATTTCCAGAGAGTGAAAAGCAAAGCAGCCATCACTTTCCCGTTTTTCATTGGGAACATGGAAGAATCTTGCCCATCTGCACAGGCAACTGAAGGCGCAAGGCTAGAAATGCAGTGGTACCCATTCACGTCGTACCGGTCCAGAGCCAATTTTGATCCTCACCATCACATCAAAGCCGTGAAGGGAAAGAAATATAAACACAAAGTACACCTGGAAGACTACTGGGCCAACACTGAAGATGAATTCGATGTTTGGAAAAGATTATGGTCCAGACTGCCAGTCAGTCTAATCAGAACGACAGAACTCTTCTGTGTGACGGACCAACTTGAAGATGATGGCGAATATACACAGCCAGGTTTTGATGAAAGTCAGCCTCTTCCTCCCGTGCGCTGGTCAAAACCGGAACTCTCAGACTTGACCACCTTCATGAAACCTGTCATCAAATATTCGCAGTGGTGGGTAGACCAGCAAATGAAGGAACTACGACGGAAGGGTGTGCCTTTGACATACACTTTGACGGGAGAAGCCGAATCTTACTCCTCAAACGCTGGTGCATCCCAAGGAGACGAGCCAATTGAGAGCTCTAATCCCAAGAAAAGGAAGGAGACAAAAGGAAAAGAAATTGCAGATGAAGAACCCACCAGGAAGAAGCAGAGGCCAAAACCTCTTCATTCTGATGTGTCCACAAACGTAAATGAAATTTTAGACATTGATGAATCTCTGGAAGACATAAGGATTCCTTCTCCTGTCCCTGTTCAGCCGGAGGATGATGAGCCTCCATCTCCCACAGGCACCGAGATTTTGGAATTTGACAATGAAGTTGACATTTTAGATAGCGAGTTTGAAGAAGGAATGATTTCAGCCCTTAAAGGAATTCAAGAAATTCCGAGCGCACAGGACATTCAGGAAGAGCAAGATACTGAGCATCCAACTATCCCCAATTGGCTAAAAGAGAGATTGAAGATGAAGGAACCAGAAGAAGTTCCAGAAGAAGATGACATGGCCGATTTCTTGGCCAGATTGGAAGCAGTCAGTGCAAGAAAGCTTGCCAAAACATTCTCCACCATCCAAAGGGATGAAGTCGGGCATCGTACAGTCCAAGTTGTTGTACCGACAGTTGATAAGTCGAGGGAGGAAATTACTCCCCAGGAATATGTACCACTTTCGATTTGGGCCCAACCACGAAAGGACAGGAAGTGGAAGAATTGGATAATTCTGTCGCCACTATCAAAGCAAGGCTGGAGAAGGAAGTCAACACAATAGTTTCCGGATTCATCCAGTACAATGCCACCAAAGAGGATAAGGATGCACCTCCCCAAGGATAGCTCTTCACTTCAATTTACTTGTTGTTAACTCATTCATCACTGACTGTATTTTGGGAAACCCTAATTAGGATTGTTTACTTTTAATCTCTGCCATTGGTTTTAAATTGATCTTGGTTGTTTATTGTATTCTTGAATCTCTATATAAAACCCCCACTCTCTCATTTCATGGATATAGAATAAGTGGGAGAGAGTCTATGAAATTGTTGCTTAAGACTGCTTTGAGAATAAAGTTCATATTGCATGAGATGCTTTGAATACTTTTATTATCGAGTGGTTGCATGGTTCCATATTTTTCCTCCATATAGAGTAAATTATAGTATTTGATTTGAATTCAAATTAGATGAATGATAGATTGATAGAATAGATTGGTGGAACTTTTGCTCATACTTTCTTTGGATGGATGATTTCCTTTCAATGCGTAAAGTTAGACTGAGCTGATAATGTGGATGCTTCAATTGCTTACTTTGAATAATATTGTTCTCTTGATGGTATCATTCCTGGTAAGAAAATCTTAAGCACAAATCCTAGAAGATTGCACTTGCTTTGTGTAGTTGTCGTTTTTTCATGGCGAAACAAAGTCTTGTTCCTTAGTATCATTTAATCTTACCATCTCTTGACATCATAGGAGTAGTATAGGAAATTTGAACCCTCATCCCTTTTTTCCCTTTTTTAAAAATCCAAACAAAAATAAAATAGAGCATTCAATGTCAAATCAACCTAAGTCCTTACTTTCAAGCAATTTGCTAACAAAGGTCCCTTAGTGATACCAGCATATCACATCATCCATTGAGCTTGTCCACGCCTAACTTACGAAACATTGGAATTGTCGTATGATCTTTCTCACAATCTTAGCATACGAGGTAGTTTTTCAAGAGAGGATAGAGCATCTTTAGACTCTTTATTCTAGAGTGTTTGATATGTCATAAAACACGCATCAACAAGTTTCAAACTCCAAATAGCTCCACCAGAATACCCAAATAAAATAATAAACCAGCATTATGAAGAAATGAGCTCACATCCCTTTTTAAATCCATCTGAAAATTCCCTTTTAAATTTCCCGCCCAAAACATAAACTTCTTATAATAAAGTGACTTTATAAAAATGTACTTTAAATATTACCTTAGCATCACTTTATAACACCTCATTAATCTAATTATTTAATATTACCTTCTTTAATGTGTTTTTTTTTCCATGCAACATTAAATAATTAAATTAATTAATGTCAATGAGGCGAGTTGGAAAACGGGGACATTACACATCTATCAAGTACTGGGACATTCCATCAAAGAATGCCCATACAGTTTAAAGACAAGAAGCACACAAGTACTTTTCACCCAAGGGGAACAATCAACCCCTCCAACCACACCTCCTAAACCTCAAAATAATAACACTAACGCATCTCTTGGCGAGTACTAAAATAGAAGAGGAAATAATGATCGATACAATAACAGTGGGCCTTGAAGCTGAATTTAGTATGATTCTAAAGGAAGACCCATGATCTAGTGTCGAAAGTGCAATGAATGGGGTCATTTCGCCAAAGAGTGCAAGAACAATCAAGGCAAAGGAGGAATGTTATGTAAGTGGTGTGGACCAGGTGACCACAAAGACACGGATTGCCCGAAGTAGAAAGGTATCAACATGCTAGAAGTAGAGGACGAGGAGGTTCTGGCGATTGCCAGAGCACAAACGAAGAAGGTCGTGTATCCATACCCTCGTATGGAGAAGAAGAGACTTCGAGAGGCCAAGGTGGAAGTAGAACAAGCGATGGCCAAGGCAAGGAAAACCTCCAATGAAGCAGCTAGTACATCATTACGGTTGAAGTCAAAGAAGAACATTGTACAACAAATGTTGCAGACAACCGTACCTATCAAGGTAACAAATCTTCTATAGGCAATGCCACAATTGAGAGTGGCAATCATTAACATTTTCAATGACAATCAAGTTCGACCAAGAAGCACAAGCAAGGACGGAGCAGTACTACTACCCTAAGGTAAACAAGAACCCGATCCAATGTTACTCACGGTGAACATCGAGAGGAAGCCAGCCATCATACAAATAGAAATCATGGGAAAGACACTCACAAACACGATCGTTGATGGAGGTTTGGGAGTCAATGTACTATCAAAGAAAACTCGGAAGTGTCTCGGGAGAGCAACTCTCTGGCCACCAACATTTGACTTGGTGGGCGTCAATCAACACGGTATCAAACCATTGGGTACACTGATGGCGCAAAAGGTGACAATCAACACACAACAATTTTTGCTGAACTTTGTCATCATCCCACTACAAAAGAAGGCATACGATGCACTGTTGGGGAGAGGGTGGCTGATTGCAACCAAGGCAGACCACAATTGGAAACAAAACACACTCTCCATCAAGAGTGATGCAAGGAAGTACGTCATTGACCTAAAGAATCAAGTGGTGAGTGAAGAATTAGCATCCTCAAAGTCAGAATTTGACGAAGGAGAAATAGATACAAATGAAGGAAGGAAGTTTATGGAACCCAATGACAAGGGGGTACTTGACCTCGAGAGTTGCTCTAAAGATGAGATGAGTTCTCTTAACGGTATATTCCATTGGCAGATGGAAGACTATGAGGTATTCCACCTGGAGGGAAACATGCTATAGATCGAGGAGATCGAGGAGATCGAGGAAGAAGAAGACAAGGCCACGATGAGTCAAACATTTCCTGTTGAGTACAGAGAATACAAGGGGTAGCAAAACTGGATGACACGCCAGCCCACAAGTTCGAATGAGACAAAATAATCAAGTACGAGGAACCACAGATGAAAAAGGTGAACTTGGGGGGATGAAGACAAACCAAAGACAATCTTGGTCAAGGATGATTGGGACCCCGTATTGAAGGAGGCAGTGTTCAAGATATTCATGGAATATAAAGATGCATTCACCTAGACGTATAAATATCTCAAGGGGATAACACCAAAATTGTGCATACACAGGATCCCCCCTTGTACTAGTAGCACCCTCAACAGGGCCACTTGCAACCGATGATGACGTTGAAGATGATGCGGGCATCGACAATTGGCTAGGAGAGATGGGGGCACCAACAGACACTCCACCAGAGTAACCAAGAGCAATAGTTGAGAGCATAGCGCCACCTCAGGAGCGAGAGTCAATCGACATGGTACTTGACACTCAGCCTATAGAACCCTTGCAGCAACCTACTGAGCTTTCACAACCAACCCCGCCAGCCATAGACTCAGCTATGGTGATAGCACTAGACATAGACTCACGACCACATTCAGAAGAGTCAAGCGAGGAGGAGAAGTCTAGTGAGGATGAGTTCAAGAGAGTATTCATCGAGATAGGTTGGTCGAATGCATACGACTCCCTTGAAACAGTGCATAGATATTTTGGAGAGCTACAATCCATGGTGAGAGTAATGTATGAGGTAGGGGAGATATCTTAGCAACTAGAATTGGACATGATCCGTTGGTTGCCCAAGAGGCAGACAGGATCTTGGCCTTCATGCAAATGGGATGCGAAGCAAAAAAATTTAGATGCTTTATATCATAGGGTTGGCCGAAGTAGAGATGGCTAACATGTTGACTGCTTGGCAGCCAACTAGACCTACGGCAATAGAGAGACCTAGCCAAGTGCTCTCAATACTCCATGGCATGGAGAGGTGTTGCAGAGACATATTCCTCAGATGGTGACGACAAATGGCTTCCATTGAGGAGGCTACACAGGCAAGAGATGGAGCACTCACACAGACCGAGAGTATTAGAGTAGAGCTAGCTGACCATGTACACAAGTCCCAGGAGCAATTGGCTCAAGTGATAGAAATAAAGTGTACTCAAGTCACAGCTCTCGAGCAGGTAGTGGCAGAGACAGACAGGCTATTGGTCGAGCGGGATGCTCAATTGGCAAAGAGAGACAAACTATTGGCCAAGAGGGATGCCCAGTTAAATGAGAGGGACACTGAGCTATAGGGAAAGAGTTAGGAGTTGGAGAAGACGAAGACAAATCTAACGGAGGCGGTACACATGGTCAAAACTGCCAAAGAACAGGTATTGGTGGCGAACCAAAGGCTGCAATGTCTTCATCAACAACATTTGGCAACAACCACACCCACGTCCTTCATGCATCCAAGGGTGTCCTCTCAACCTCCTTCCTCTCAGTGATTACTGTTTTATTGTATAGTCCCCATTTTGTTGACCAGTCGTCTAGAAGATGACTTTCTTTTTGGGGGGGTTGATGTAGTCAGCCAAAAGTTAATTGGAAATGTTAGTCTGCTAAGTTAACAAGTAAATAAATAAATGATTATATTTTGGTTTTACGTGTTAAGTCCCTGACGGTTGTTATAGTCGGTTGGTAGTTATAGAGAGTTGATAGTCTTAACCAACATCGGCCTACCTATTTATATGTACCTGTTGTCATAGTCAGGGACCACTATTATGTTTTGATGTACTTGTTGCAAATCTATGAATAAATGAGAATCAAGTTTTATCCTTCATGAGTTGTGCAAGTACTTTATATCATGTTCTATGATCTGTTACTTTCGTTTACTCTATAACTTGTCAAGTAGAATAAGCAAGTAAACAAAATGTCAAAGCCACTCCCAAATCAAAATGCAGGAACCAAACAGTTAACTGACGATTGTATTCCAGTCCACATCAGACCACACTAACTGACCACAAGCCCATCTTATTTCAGTCCTAACCATCTGACAGAAACTACAAACACACCCATCTACGCTACCTCTACGCTGAGTCTGACAGAACACTCTGTCAAAAAGGGGACATTACATATATGTTATCAAACCCAATTTTTTGTGTTGGGGAGAATGGTAAGAAAACATTCCTCAGTAATCAATTATTAATCAAACAAAAAGACAATTGTGAGGATAGTTAGTAGTTAATGTCACTGTGAGTCATGTCCTTTTTAGATTTTTTCTTAATTTTCCTTAAATATAATAAAATCCAGAAATCTGCTCAGATTGATATCAGATATTTGTTCTTATAGAATTGTTGGTTTTCATGAAGTCTGCAGCAATTTAATGCAATTAGATGCCTTTGGTAAATAACTGCAAATCTGCCTGAGTCGGGTTTTCATCCACCAAGTTAGCAAGGAAAAGAAAAGCGTTTTTGTCCTTTAATTTTCAGGCCTAGAGGGGTTTCTTCCTTAGGTTGTTAAGACAAAGTCTACACTCCACAGGAGATAAAACCAGATATATAAAATTGTATTTAATATTCTTCCTCAATTCTCCTTGCTTGAACTCTCTTTATACCCTTCCCCTCCAAGGGACGCAACTCCTCTCATGTCTTTTATTAACAACCAAATGTAATTAATATTAAATATTCCTTAAAGAGTTCCTTAAAGAGGCGCTGTCCTCTGAATAATCACACAAACCTGCTAGAAAACTGTTTTCTTTTATGAAATGTAATGAATGTTGATTGGCTTATGTTTTCCTTTCATAGACAAGGTAGTGGCCTGTAGAAAGTGATTTGCAGGGAGCAAATACACCATTCCTGGTATAAAATTAAGGAGGGGGCATTACAAGTTACCAGACATTTCTTGACATGCATTCACATACTGAAACAAATTGTCAACATTGGTATTCATTCAGTTGACATACTAATTTTCATTGAAGATATTTAAGACGTTAAAAGTCAGTATTGTTTGTAAAATGATTTACGACTTTATATCATTACAAGAGTGGGTCTCATCATTTCCTCCCTTAAATGCTATTCATCCATCTTCTTCAACTCCAATTGTGTGTAGTATTGGCCTAAGTGAACAAGTATTGTTGGTGATACAATGATTCATACTGAACGAATGATTAAACAAGCCATCCTCTTTATAAGTAAGTATGTAGGGATGGTGCAATCTTTGTTGCTTCCAGTGTCTCTGTAAATAATGCGCTTCACATCTATTGATTGAAGTAATACAACAATACAGAATACTTGTTGTTTCAGTGTCTCCAATAAATAATCAAACTTATTGCAACAGAGACATGGAAATGAATTTTACTGAGTTAAAATAACTTCTAAAAAATAAAATGACCTCAAATTCAAGATTCATTTCTATGATGATCTTGTTATAACACCACATATCACAATTTTTTTAGGGCCACATGTTAGAAGCATACATTTTACAAAATGAATCTGCATTTACAAACTATTTGTTTGTTAAGACTGCTCATACCACAAATTCCATTTTGGCAGAGGCTGGCCCTTAGGGATTTCACATTCTTCTCAAATATGATCATTCTAAGATTTAAAAAAGGCAAAAGAACTTTAATCAAATTTTATTGTCAATTTTGACTTCTTTTCTGATTTTTGAGAAGAGACTAAACATCTAACATTAATTACCTCCATAATATTGTTTGAAACCCATCTTCTACCCTTTAAATTTAAATAAACGGTCTTGAGATCTAATTAGTGCTACGTCTATAATTATCCTTTATAGTTTGTATCAATTCACCATTACCGTACAATAACTTGATCAATAGTATTTTCCCCATTTTCCAAAACTAAAGTTCTTATTGAAAGCTATGTTTACAAGAATGGGTAAGAAACATTGCTAGAATTCTAATTAATTAAGTTCTAGTTAGAACTCATCTTGAAATTCTTATTAATGCACATAATCTATTGCTAAAAGAATAAAACATAACAACATGACAAGCAGATGGCAAAGCTTAAAAATAAGCATCCACGCAATCATGTAATGTATTCTACGGTTTATGCATGTTCTGAGTTTCAGACTGCAACTCTACACCAGCTATTATTCGTTATGCCATAATCAAGTCATTCTCTTAAACAAGGAAAAAATAAGTTTTAAAACAAAAGCATAAAATGATAGGGAATGCACCAAAGAATGGAAACATTTCCAACAGTCATCATTCGTTATGCCATAATAAAGTGATCGCCATAAACAAGATAAAAATGGAAAAGAAAACACACAAAATAGTACGGAATGCACCCAAGAATGAAAACATGAATCTTCCATCTCCTTGCTGAAAAGCCTCGACATCACAGTCAGAAACACTAATGAGGGAAATGGATAGGTTGCCCAAAATTTTGGTTTGGCATTGTAGTTAAAAACCTATATTCCACGTGGATGCATTCCCACCATCAGTCCCTCATCCCCAGTCCTATTCTCCTACTCAAATATTGTAGCTAGGATTTAGGAGGTACTTCTACGCATCCATTCTTGGCATTCCTATGTTTCCTTGTCCTCTTCAATAGAAAACTCGGTGGGGCATGATCAAAAATCCATATCTACAAGTATTGAATTATGAGTTCCATTCAACAAATACTATCGGAAAACACGAGGGCAAAACTCGCCCCGCTCCACATCCCACACCCATCTCCACAGAACAAAAAAAAAAGTATAAAACGAAGCATTTCAAGGACACACCTACCCATCAACCTCAACTGAACCAAACAAACGGCCAAAAACCTCGGTCATTCACTGGTAAAAAATCCAGTTCACTCGCTAGTACCATACAACTTTACCTAGACAATCAGTTATAGCCTTCCACAAGCCCGCAATCAATTCTACAGATCTCTTAATATGCACTTTTTGATTGAAAACATCAAACTTATAATAACTAGTTTAGTAGAATTTTGAGCTCTAATTCAGTAAACCTATAAACCATAGAAATTTTGGTAAACAATTAAGAAACATGGCACATGTGAAATTGAATTTATCAATGTACTAAAATATTTTATACATGAACTGAGCTTCTCAAAGCAATCGTCATGAAAAAAAAAGGAATCGATGGGTATACTTACTACCCAGGAAGCAAAGCAGGAGCAGCAGAAGGTACACGGTTCAACAGTACCTTGACCACCTCATCAGCCATAAGGCTTCCATACACAAATACATTGTGTAACTGCATGGAGGTTGCTGCAGCCATTATAATGCTCCTGTGTCTTCAACAACTTACAACTTATGGAACAATAGGTAATTTGCAGACGCTCCCCTGTTAATCGCCTCCAGAATTTGAGGAGCGTGATCTAGACGTTTTAGGCCCACAACGAAAACCACAACTAATTATGTTACCCACGAGCTCAATTAGCCTCAAAGACGCGAGTTGGACGTGCTAATGTTTTATAATCGTTACGTAACCGCCATAAATTGTCTTACTTCCAAGAGCATTTGGGGCAAAATTTAAACTACCTAGTGCCTTTCTAGTATTTGTAAGATGAAGCTGACATGGTGATTTAAACGAAGAATAGATAATAGTTCAAGTTTAATAGATTCTTGCACGTTAAACATATAAGGGTAGTTGTTAAGGTTAATTTAAGGGTAGTTGTTAAGGTTAATTTTATTTTTGCTATGTATAATTATGATTAACATAGTTGATGTTGAGTTTGTTCTTTAGAATAAATATTTGTTAAATATTAATAAATAATTGATTTGTTAGTGAAGAGTTTTTAATTAATTAGTTGATTTTGATTTTGATAATTAAATCTCTAACATTATATTGAAATTGAGTTTGTCAAAATGAAAATTGTAATAATTTCAATTTTTTATTGGTATAATGTATTATATCAATTAATATGTTAATTAAATTTTATGTATATGATATTATTATACTAATTATAATATAATATAAATACAATATTGAGCATTAAAAACTTAGGATGAAGTTAATGAATGTAATATAAAGAGTCACATCGATCTAAGTGATGCATGTGTCATCACAAAAACTAGTCACAAAGGAAATAGAGCAAAAATTAAACAGTGAAAGTACTTGTATACAAATGGCTTAATATTAGTAGAGAAAACAAAACCTCTATGAAAATAAATTGTGAAATTTCTAGGTGATATTGGATGTTGAGACTATAATATATTATGATTAAAGTTATAATTGGTAAATTTATATTACTAAATTCACTAAGTGAGGGGAGAGCAAGGATTCCACTTAGTGGAATATCCAAGTTGTCATATGGAGTTGCATTCATAAATGGTAGTTGTATTTGAAAGTAAGTTGGTAACAAGAAGAACAAGGAAGTATTGAGAAATATTGTAAGTTTGGCCCT
>VDFB02134144.1:0-17068 GCA_007258455.2 Sequoia sempervirens | reverse complement strand
GGGGTCTACATACTTAAACATGACCATTGCAAGTCAACAACTTCCCCAAAGGTATTTTTAAATTTTACCTATCCTTACAAACATTTGAATACCAAAGATCAAGCAGAAGCAATTTTTAGAAGTTTATATTATACATATTTGATCTCATGAGTTAGAGACTGATCCTATAATAGAGATAAAATTTTCAAGACTTAGGTTTGACCTTAATGAGCATGAGATTGACCCATAAGAAATTTGGGTCTATTTCGACACAACCATCTTCATCAATCGAAGTGCATTTAATTCTTGTACCTAGACAAATAGTTTTTTCAAGACATCAACATTGATTTCATTGTCGATTCTAAAGTTAGGTACCCTTCTCCACTTGCATTTAATTTTGAAACTTGTCATTCAATTTATCAAATCCTAGCTCCTTAACTAAAACTATGTTAATGGTGCGATTATTGATTGCATTCATTTAATTAGCCTAGATTATTTATATAAAGTAATTTATTCATTTAAATTTTGGTGAACCTAGCATATCTACACTCCACTAGGGTTTACATTAAGCATTTGTCATTCTATCCAATTAGGTTTATCAAATCTGATTTTTTTTATTCTTTATTTTACACCAATTTTGATTAGAATTTTATCCCTTTTACTTGTGCTTCATTATTTTTTTCCTTTCCTTGAGGATTTGTGATACATAGTGTAATCCCTATTTCATCCTAAGATTTACATTCATTGAGTTTTCCTTATGAATATGAATTCAAAATAAGTTAAAACATGAAATAAAATACAAAACAAAGACTTAATCCTAATGTTCACCTCAAGATTAAGCACAATGAAATTTTGAAAACAATAAACAAGAGAATATTTCAAATTACATTGTTGCAAGTGGATTTTCTCAATGGATGCAATGTGGTTGCTTGAACTCTCGCTTCACAAATCTTGCAACATTTACCTATTAGAGATGATTGATTGATTTACATAGAATAATGTTCCAATTTATAATTTTTGGCAAGAAGGATGGATGGTTAGGATTCGAGGATGAGATCTACGATGGAGATAGAGTGAAATTAATTTCCTAGGATTGAAGAGAAAATGGAGGGTTTGGATTCAATTTGTTTTAAATGAATGGCTAAGATTGTACATTTACTAAAAATAGTAATTTGATGCAACCAAAAAATTGGGAGGGAAATGCATTTATTTATGGAAATGGTGGAGGGAATATAGGTAAATTACATTATAAAGTATTATTTTATTTTATTATCCATGTGAGGTGGAAATTGAAGTAATTAAATAAAAATATTATATAATTAGATGTGAAGTGGAAATTGAGGTAATAAATTCAATTTAATGTGGCATTGGGTTATAGACTAATTAAATAATATTTATTTAATTAGTTGACAATGAACTAGATTGATTAAATAATATAATTTTTTTAATGATGAAAGATTTAGTATAGAATGATGTTAGGACAATTTATGTGTCTACAATTCCAAATCTAATCATTAATATTTTCTCTAATTTCATATCAAATTTGAGATATCTTTTTGATGAAAATCTTGTTCAAACACTGACAATCAACAATACTCCAATTACAAACTTAGCAAGGGTTACACAGTTCAAACAAGTCTTCCAATACAAAATAGAAGTGATAGCAAAATAAAACCATCAAATACATTAATTGCTCAAGTATTTCAAAAATAGGTGTTCAAATGGTAGAATTCGCTCCAAAAAAAGAGTTAATCCTTGGCAAATCAATCTTATTGATTCATGGTCCAAAACAACAAACCAAACCTAACTTATTCACACAATCAGAAGAGAATTTACATGACAACCACAAAAACAACACAATCTTATTTGTTCCCTTGCTCATTCAGTGTAACAGCAAATAAATTTAAGAAAGAAATTTGAAGAACAAGATACTTTCAATGGATTGTTTCTAAACCAATGTGGAGCTGCATCGATTCTGGTAGAATCGACTACTTTTGCTGATAGTTTATCCAAATGTGGTCTCATTACTTCACCATTTGCTACTTCATCTTAGAGCATTGTTCTTGCCTTCTGATTACACACTAGTGTGTCTCCCTTCTAAACCGCCTATGCTCCTTCTTCACACAAAGTTGAATTGATCCTCTGCTCCACTTTACACAAGAAGATCTTACTCAAAAAGAATTGCTCCTCTGCTCCCAAGAAATATTTATCTCATTGGCAACAAGCACTCCACCAAGGTGGCAATCTAAACTTTCAACATTTTTCTCTTTCTCCATAGGCAGAATTGACTAACCCAAACATTTTCATTGTCTTTCTTGCTTTCAAAACCGTTTCATTCTTGTTGGTCCTCTATGGACAAGGCACCCTCACCAAATCTTCATAATTGACTTCATGCCCAAAAACAACACAGACGATGCCTCTTTTCATAACTGAAACCCTCTTCTCCAAAATAGTTATTCGCTGCCTGCTGGTTTCCTTGCTCAATCCCACTACCAGGCATCCCTCAGCAAACAAAAGAAGGTTCAAAATGTAACTAAACAAGTTTTATTCCCCACCATGAACCGCCACTTGTCACATGGAGACAAGGAAAGAGAAACTAAGCATTAGCAAAAAAAAAACTGAAAAAGAAAGTATAAAACCAAAGTTTGACATGATGCCCCTACATCAAGCTCCACAAGAGACAAAAGAAGACATGTGCTCATGCACATGAGGCCATTAATCAAAACTTATCTACCTCTATTATTTTCTTTTTCCTTTTCCACAACCGTGTTGGATCAGTTATCACGTTTCTCCAACATTGCAGATCTTTCCTCAGCTTTATACTTCTCATCTTTCTTCACCAAAGTTTTATTGCACACAATCGTACACAAATCAATATGTCCAAATGTACTAAAATTAAATATCTCCACATTTACTTCTTCAAACATTTCCACCTTTCCCACATGTCTGTCAACTTCATCAAAGTCATTCACAGCCTTATGTAAATCTGCATTCACCATTTCATATTCTTCTTTTGCGATAACCAAACTACACAACAAGTCATTTATGACTCCCCCATTCGCAGCATAACCCCCAATGTCTTCACTAAAATTTGCATATACTATTCCAAAATCTTTCCCAAACTCCTTATTTTTCAACATAGCAAAATAATACATAACAACATTCTTATGGAAGACACTCATATTTACCTCTATTTTAATCATTGCACCAATTTTTTTGTTAATAGCTGCAACCTGCCTTTCAACATCCTTCACTATCCTACTTGTATTGATACCTTCATTAGTAATCTTCGCCCTCCACTCTTGTTCTATCTTAGAAAATTGTGCCCACAAATCATCTGCACTATTATTGTTTACTGCTCCTCTTTCTAATTCCACCTCTATCATGTTTCTGACATGAATCTATTTGCCTTCATCTTTTGTATTCTCCACTGCAATAATATTTGCCCCTAGAGTTTCTAACCTTTTTTTTCCTTCTTCATTCCTCATGCCTTTATCATACCATTCTTTTGTTGAACACTTTTTCTTCCCATTCCTCTTACCTGCATTCACATTCTCAAACATATTATTATCAAATAAATCAAGAGACCAAGATGTCTCCAAGTGCCTCCTTTATGGACAATTTCCTCTCCTCTTCACTGCTTCCTTCTTCAAGTGTTGCTTTCTACAATTCTTCACTTCTCTAGTCTTTTCCATCTTTCTTCAAGTCCTCTACAAAGAGAACTTCCTTCATCACTTCCCATACATATTTCTCACTTGGCAACTCCAAATCTCTACAAGTTTTCCTTACACTTTTGTTTTCTCTTCTTAAGGCATCCAACCCTTTCCTTCTTACTTTCTCTACAATCAACTTTACCAGCCACTTCAACCTCTTTTTCAATAGCCAATACCAACCATATTCTTGGATTCTTTCCTCAAGCCATTGCTTACACTTCTCTAAATCTCTTCTCAACTCTGTCATTTCCCTATCCCATTCTAAATCTTGCATCTTCATCCGCATCTTTTTATTTTCTTGTCTTCTTGATACCTCACCTAAGGCTTCTCTTTGCTTTTCCTCTTGCCCAATCTTTTGGTACCCAGGTTTTTCACATTAACCTATCAATCTGCAATACACATCTCTCCAAGAATCGATGAACATAACTAACTTATTTATCAAACCCTTTTGAAACTCTCAACTTCCTCTTCCTAGACCTTTTAGGCTCTAATACCAAATTGATGACAATCTTGTTCAAACACTGACAATCAGCAATACTCTAATTACAAACTTAGCAAGGGTTACACATTTCAAACAAGTCTTCCAATACAAAATAGAAGCGATAGCAAAAGAAAACCATCAAATACATTAATTGCTCAAGTATTTCAAAACGAGTGTTCAAACAACAAAATTCAATCCAAACAAGGAGTTAATTCTTGGCAAATCAATCTTATTGATTCATAGTCCAAACAACAAACCAAACCTAACTTATTCACACAAATGGAAGCGGAGTTACAAGACAACCATGAAAACAACATAATCTTATTTGTTCCCTTTCTCATTTAGTGTAACAACAAAAAAATTTAAGAAAGCTATTTGAAGAACAAGATACTTTCAAGGAATTGTTTCTAAACCAATGTGGAGTTGCATCAATTCTGGTAGAATTAACTGCTTTTGCTGATAGTTTATCCAAATGCGGTCTCATTACTTCACTATTTGCTACTTCATCTTGGAGCGTTGTTCTTTCCTTCTGATTACACACTAGTGTGTCTCCCTTCTAAATCGCCTATGCTCCTTCTTCACACAAAGTTCAATCGATCCTCTGCTCCACTTTGCACAAGAAGAGCTTACTCAAAAATAATCGCTCCTCTGCTCCCAAGAACCATTTATCTCATTGGCAGCAAGCACTCCACCAAGGTGGTGATCCAAACTCTCAATGTTTTTCTCTCTCTATAGGCAGAATTGATTGACCCAAACTTTGTCATTGTATTTTCTTGCTTTCAAAACCATTTCATTCTTGTTGGTCCTCTATGGACAAGGAACCCTCACCAAATCTTCATAATCGAATTCATGCCTAGAAACAACATAGATGATGCCTCCTTTCACAGCTGAAACCCTCTTCTCCAAAATGGTTATTCGTTGCCTGTTGGTTTCCTTGCTAAATCCCACTACCAGGCATCCCTCAACAAACAAAAGAAGGTTTGAAATGTAACTAAACTAGCAAAGTTTGTGCCCCACCATGAACCGCCACTTGTCACATGGAGACAAGGAAAAAGAAACCGAGCATTAGCAAAAATAAAATTAAAAAGAAAGGATAAAACCAAAATTTGACATGATGCCCCTATATCACTTTTCACATCATTTTTATACTTTCATTACTTCTTACATAATACATCCCATTTATCCATCCTTAGAGTGTGTATTTTTTTTTCATGGATCCTTACAGGTCACATCCTATTGCTCATTACATGCATCATTTTTTATTTTGACATGTTCCTATCATTTATGACACATAATCATTTCATCCTTGATGTATTTATGTATTATTATTCTATAGATAAGGATGTACTATCCATGTAAATATTGTTCTAGCATGTCCTTCCTTATCCCATTTTCAAAGACTTGGTTATTTCTCACCCTTTTTTTTAATATCCTTCCCTCATTTGTCCATGAGTCTCATAATGATCTTATTTCTACTATGGCTTGTGATAATGATGAACATATACCTAATGAGGATTTATTATATTACTGGTGACACACATAGTGTAATGAGTCAATAATGGGAGTTGCACCTTCTTTACCTATTTGTATTTGCTGGAACCATTTTTAATGATAATTATTTGTATCATCATATCTATTTGTATCCCTTAAATTTATATTTCATGGGAATGATGCATATTTGAAAAACCCACACTCCAAAGCAATTCAATGTATTATTTATTAATCAAATGTTGCAATACATTTGCATAGTCTAATCCTTTATAGGAGTATCACCAACTAGAGATCTAAAGTATAGTAGCATAACAATACCTACAAAATTTACTATCAATACCTCCATCTCAAGTAGACAATAAATAAGAGAAGCAATACATGAAAGAATAAAATGGTAATTAGGAAACCATAAGATATAACCACCCAAAATGTCACTTTAATGCCTATTCAAAATCTAACACCCCAAATCCTAAGATGAGCCCAAAGGCTAAAATAGCATGTTCCTTGCACCTATCATAATTTTGTAATAATCCAATTACCCAACCAAGGCACTCCATTTTGGCTCCATTATCTCTATTGAAACATGTCTTGTGATGTGTTATAGCATGCATCATAAGTTTATCAACAAGTGTAAGTCCCTCTTACAACTCTCTTATGTAATTTTGATACTCTTACAAATCTAATGTGGGAAGGCTAACTTCTAGAGGTCATAAATTTTGATCTATGAAGCCGAATGAACCTATTTTTTAAATTAAATGTCATAGAGCTTCATGTTTCTATAGTTATATTGATCTAATGAAGGCATGTTTTGATATTTTTTCAAGGGAAAAGTCAACCTCTGCCCATAAACTATATTTTGTATTATATTAGCCCAAAAATTATATTTTTGTGTTTTTAACATATGGATGCAAGGTTGATACACCTTTCCTAACATAGTCAACACTAACAACATTTATGACATTTGACACATATTAGAGATTACATTATCACAATTATTTATGATGATTATCTATTGACTTTGAAACATTTGTTGATCACACATGTCCATTTTTCATGTATTATATTATTATGCCATGTGTTTAGCCCCACCTATGATATTTATTACAAGAGTTGATTATTGGGGGTTATTACACTTGTATGCACTATCACAATCATAACAAGTACCTACTTATGCTTACACACTTATCACTTGATAATTATCATGCATTTTGATGTTCCCACTGACATTATCTACCCTTTTGGGGATATCCTTATCTCTTGATTTTCCTATACTAGGGTCTTAACATTGTCCCTTGCAACATCTATCACCAATTTATGATATAATTTACTTGCTTCATGTTGATATATCATTGCAACCTTACACTTAATGTGCTCACACAATTATCATGTTATCATCACAAATTTCTTATATAATTGATGTACTTACATGTCTACTTTCCAATATCTAATATCTACATATCACATGATAGTATTTCTAAAAATTATCATATCCTTTTGACTACTATATTATTGATCTACTATGCTTATTTTTTATACATGTTATTTGATTATCATGCAATAATTATTATGATAATTGTTACATACATATACATGATATTCATTATCATATGTGCTCCAATGATCACACATTCACTTATTTTATTTCTTTGCGTGCATGATTTCCCCTCTCCTCCAACTCCTTGCATCTAATGGATGCAAACAATTAAAGGGGGCATACATTTTCACTAATTTTATTATTCTTGATAATTTAGGTAGTGACTTGTGCTACATAGAGACTCATCATAATACCTCTAGATAGATTTTTAGCACATTACATAGCCACAATTGGACAAATTTATATCAAATTTTACTAAAGCAAACCAAATTTACCACCCCTTAGGGGAACCACATTACACTACAAGTCTAGGAAAAGTATTATCATCACTTTTTATACTTATTTTTCACAGACAACAAAAGTTAATTATTAGTTGTACCTATGTCACTTGTGTGATAGATAGGAGGCCCACCTTTGTTGATATATTTTTTGTACCCATTGTATTAGGATATTATCACAATTTTGATGGAACCTTATATATGAGATTATATGAAATTTTTCATTATATAATGATCACATATGATTATAGATGTTTTCAAGTTCATTGTTTCTTTTTTATGCTATGAGATGTTAGATATGAATGTATGATCTTAGATCTATTATGTGAATCTTGTGATATGTCATATTATCATGTAGATTATTTATGAGTCTATTAGGATGCATGTTTATCACATGTATTGTTCTTTTATTGATTGGATAATCCATTTTATGATGTGATTTATGAGATAAAAATATTGGGATAGACTTTAGGAATGTTTAGAACACTAAACACATGGTGTGTATTGTGTGTGTAATTATTACTCCTTGGCTATTATTATTACTTCAACAATTAGTCTTCAAAGTAGTTTGGTGTTTGTAATGAGTGTACATGATACATAGATAAGACAATGAGAGTTCATTTTAAAAAGTTGTAAATTGGATGTTTGTTCACCATCTTAATCCACTCATTAGATGATTAAAGATATGTATATGTTCATAACAATATTGTCACAATACCCATACGGTGAAACCTTAGGTACCCCTATGATTACCTCGTAAATATTTTCTATGTTATTTCAACTTTAATATGTGATATCTAATGTGTTTTAAGTATTAGGAAAAAAAAAATTATTCATACTATTTTTTTTTTAATGTTTAAAATTAAACTAGAAAGTGTTTGGATGGATTTGTTGTGAAAATTATATTCACATCCAAATGGTCATGTAAGGATTTCTAGAGTTCTAGAAGATCCCATCAATATCTATACTAACCCAAAAGCCAAATGTCACACAACAAACACCTATTTTTTTATTGACAACAATTATTTAACTGGAGGATAATCTTGAAGCCCATGTGGAATTCATGTGGCATGTGAGAGTTTGACCTCTCAAGTTGCATTTAAATTTGCAATTCATTTCATTTGGATTTGGATTTGAATATAATTTGGATAAGTATATTGGTTTTACTTTATTATTGAAATTTAACTTATTGTCCTAAAAAGTGCTTTATGGAATCCTTGGCTAACCTTGAAGAGAGAGAACACATGACAACCTATTGTTGGTGAATTGAAAACTAGATTCAAGTTTGTTTAATCAAATGAGATGGGTAAGAGGAGGGGTTGTCTCTTTATGATTTCATTATTATATTTTGGAAAAGGAATTGCAGGAGCTTGAGAATAGAAGAAAAAATAAAACCTCAAGGGTTTAAGTTTAGAAAGGATTTGTGAAGATTGGAAGGGTGTTCTTGAGTTGGAAAGAAGGATTGGAAGTTGGGAAAGCTTGTGTGGGCTTGGAAAGAGTTTTTGGTATCACTATATGCAACTCTGAGGATTTCAAAGCTTGCAAGAGGCAAGATTTTGTTCCATTTTATGCTTTTTGTTGTCATCTCTTCTTCTTGATAGAAATGATTATCTTCTTTTCATGAGAATGCAGAAAAGGTTGAAAGTGTTACTTATGTTTTTTTTCTTTTGTTAAAAGGAGAGCTTGGCATCCATTAATGTAGCCTTAAGCTATGTAAGTTTTATTAAAGGGAAAAATGGGTTTTGAAGGGACTGAAACCCTTACAAACAAAAACAAAATTTGCAAAAGGACAACCTCTGACCCGGTAAAAGAAACCAGCCCCAAACAAGACCCGAAATCCAAGATTTACATTTAGAACTCTTGTAGGAGCGAAAGAGTCATGTCAAAGAAGGCCTAAGAGAATTTTAGCTATAAGTTCATTTCCCCTTTATAATGCTTATTGTATTGTGTTGAAGAGTCCACTTGTATGCTTAAATAGTATTTTATGCCTTGTTAAGAGTCTTTCTTTTGGAATAGACTTCCCTTAACATGTGTAAGGGACTATTATGTGTGTAGGAGGCAAAGAGTATGATTCTTTACACATGAAGGATATGACCTTTCCCAAGAAGGGTTGATTTATGTTGTGTGATGATGAAAAGGCTTTATGATGTTTATATGCATGCTAGGATTACATCCTTCAAAGGACAAGGCATTATAACATGTGTATAATCTTTTATTACATCTTCAAGGAGAATATTCTACTTAAGCATAAGATTCCAATCAAGAACTTGAAAACCCTTGCTATATGGATTTGGAATTCTTATTTGTAGACACTTTGTTGCCTCATCTACCAATGATTCTCCTTCTCAAATATCAAGATGATCTATTTTGTCTTTTTCGGCAATCTATGTGTTCATGGTGTTTTCTTCAATGTTGTCATAAACCATTATAGATTTGTATAGGTTTTGGATCAATGGTACTCTCTGTTAGAAAGCAAGGGTGATTGCTTACATCTTTGGTCAAGAGGTAGCTATTCCCCTATCGATTTGGAGCTTACATCTTCATTGAGTTGAGTGACTAATAGAAAAAGATTTTCTAACCTTTATTTTTAATATTCTCATTCACAATAGAAAAATGACTTAGAAGTTGCAAATGGAGTTTGGTCATTATTTATGTTTAAAATTTGTCAAAAAGTATTAAGCATGTATTTTATGGATTTGTAATAGAATTTGTGATATATTTCATGTGTAACTTAGTTTTGAAGGAATTCAATAATAATGTGTTGAGATTGTTTGAATGAGTATGGACACTTTCACATTGTTTTCATATCTATTGTACTTGATATTTTAGTATATAGATATGTGGTTAGGTATATTCATGGATGGTTGCACCTATAAGAAAGTCATAAATGTTTTAGAATCAAAATTTATTCAACAAATCATGTGATTTAAGTCTATATCATCATGAAAACCTTAAAATAGTTGCCAAGTATTTTATTATGATTTTTCCTCTACTTTATGTTGATAAGAAAGTGTAAGAATGAATTCTATAATATGTTTTTTATTAAATAAGTAGGGTAAGGGTCCTAATCCCATACAAAAATAGCAAAAATGTCTAGTCCAGCAGCAACCAAACAAGAACAACAAAATAGAGGAGACAACAAAATATGAAACAACACTACATCTCCTCACCAAAACCACTGAGAGCAAGCATCAACCAATTCCAACAGCATCAAAACAAATAACCCTATCTAGGTACCAGTAAATTTTTAACTAGATCAAACTATCATCAACCCAAAGATTATAATAAGGCAAGCATAACTTGTCATAAGTTACTAACAAGTAAATAACCTTCAAACTAGAGATTAAAAGTATGTAAACACAGTTCAGGCTTACCAAGCCATTATCAGAGATAAACATTACAATAGAGCCAAAACACTAGTCAACCAAAGACATTAACAGAGAAAAAAACAAAGCATAGAACAAAGGATTAGGCTTCCTCTATAAGGCTCCAAGCCTTCTTCAGGTCTTCCACCGTTTCCTCGAGGCTATCCTTGGTCTCCATCTCCCTGGACCAATCCACTTCATCCTTGTGCCTTTTTTTCCTCTCCTGCTTTTTGATCTTACCCTGTCCAGATATAGTGCCCATCATGACTCTCTTCATGACACCATCCATCACTCTACATAAATGCTTGATGGTCTTCTCCATAGAATGGAGCCTATGTGAATTATCTTCTTTCTAGAACATTCTTTCGAGTTGCTCCATCATCTCTTCAAGCATTTCCATTTGTCTTTTCAATTTCAGTGTTTTATCTTTCAAACTCTTAGCATTGAGAGGAGTTGTAGTACCCCTCCATTTATGCTTATGTTTATGTTTGCATGTTTTTCATTAGACTTTGGTACTTTGGTTTGGATATTTTGATGTCCCGTGACTTTGGCCTTGATGGATTAGTTTTTGTGATATGATGATACATTGTATGGTGATAATTAATTTCTGACATGCTTTGTACTAGGCGTGATGTTTCCTTAGGATATTTATTTCATCATATGTTATGGTAGACTAAGCTGTTATTTATTTAATGATCGATGTGGCGTGTATTGGTGTGGAGAACGGAGTTGCATCACTCACTTGTGAGTTCCTTGTGGTTTCCGTGATTTTCTCTGCACGGTGTGTTTGTACAATGGATTATATATATGTATGTCATTTGTGTGATTGCAGGATTGTAGGTACATGACACCGACTCCACCTGGTTACTCAGGTCTGAGTGTGTCAAGACTCAACGGAAATGTTGATTGGGAGGTAGTAACATGGTTTATCCTAGTCTAGTCTTAAACCTAGTCACAGTATATCTTCAATTTTAGTTTGGAGTCTTTGGTTGTCTTGTTTGTGCCTGATTGGATTAATTGTTTTGAAAGGAAAATTTTGTTAATTTTATGATAGTTTATTATTCTTTAATTTACTGTTGATTTTAATTAAATAAATAAATAAATTAAATTAAAGTTATCTTTATTGTGTGAAGAGATTTAAATTTAAAATTAATTGTTATGTGGGAAATGGTATTTTTATTGTTAAATAAATAAATTAAATGAGGAAAAAGGGAAATTTGTATTTTGAAATTTGAAAATTTTAAATTATTTAAAAAGCATGCAAATCTTGAAAAAGAGGAAAGAAAGATTTACCAGAAAGTTGTTAGAAGATATTTTCTTCTCAACGTGTGCTAGTGAATTTATTGCTTCTTGTTGAGAATTTTCTTGGATGTTATATGGGATTTGGGGAAAAATAGAAGATTACCTTTTCTTCACGGGAAATGAAAAAATAGTGTTTTGTTAAAAAAATTGTTTTTGGAAAAAAAATTGTAATTGCCTTTGTGAATTGTTGTATATTTCTAGAAGATCTCTGGTTGAGATTTTGGCATAATTTGGGATTTTGTGTTCGGGAAGGGCTTTGGAAGCTATAGGCAAAGCTACTCTTCACCAGACAAGTTTCTGAAGCTACAGGAAAACAGGTATTTCCCTGTGTATTTAATTTGTTTGCTTTTGAAAAGAATGTATGTGAAAAGAAATTCTACTTTGTTAAAATCCTTGTTCTTCTCAAGAAAAATCGTTTACTGTAATCTTTCTGTAAAGATTTGTTGATTTTTTTTTAAAATTTCAAGAAATCATAGATTGTAAGGAAATCAGGGAAAACGAAAAAGACTCAAAAGAAAACTTTTGTAGCTTTCTCTGTGTAGAAAATATTTGAGTAAACAAATTATGAAGAAAATATTTTACTTCAAATAAAGAAATTGAAACCCTATGTGGTTGAATTGGGGTTTTTATGAGAAAATAATTTTGTACGTTGATAAATTTCTCCATTTCCCCGTTACAAACCCTGTAGAATTTTCTAAATTTCCCCATAGGAAAACCTTGTGAATTTGTATATATATATTATACATATATATGTACTTTCATATATAAATTGGAATGTGAAAATCTTATATTCATTGTAAGAATATAGAGAAATCGCTGTACAGGCGGATTTGTGAATTATATTTAAAAAAATGAAATAGAAATTTTGCTATATATTTTCAATATATAAATTGTTAGATTTTAAAAAAAATTGTTAAAACTATAAATGTTTTGGGTGGGGCTACCCACGGCCGACCCCGCAGGGGGACGACAGTGAGGGCCGAGCCCAGCACCACCCTCACGGGCAGCGCTTGGCTCAACCTTTTAATAATGCCGCCATGTGAACCCCAAAGACTAATAACAACGAGAACAATTTTTTTTTTTTTTTTTAAAAGAAATATAATAAACATATACTTAAGTATTCTAACGTAACAATGTATTAAATTGCACGACTAATTCCATTGGGGTACACGAGGTGACATTACTACACTAACCCATAACAAAGATAATAAGATAACAATAATTAAACAATTACGTAAATCTATTCATTCCCATTTCGTCATTTAAAATATCTATTAACCAATAACCATATTCATATCATATGTACATATGACAACGAAAGATACTATAAAGATATGAAGCATTTATATTACCACAGACATAACACAACTATTACAAATGATCGTTCCTGAATAAATACATGGCCTGAATATACATTACATCCAAATGATAGTAAAATACAACTGTCTGAACATACATCTCAATAACCACATATACAATTTACAACAAGGTCATCCCAACACGCATGGGAGACAATACATCCATAAACACATTACATCTAAAGTATAACATACATCTGGTACAAAGAATTACTGGATCATCAACATTACAGCCAAAGCACAATAAGGTACATCACACGTAAAGGGGCAGCAGGGTCGCGAGAAACACGTTCCATAACCACCCAGTCTTTGAGTAGACAAGGAAGGATCTGGAGCCAAGCCGTTTAACAATAGCACAAGACTAACTCGGATAGACAACTTAACATCAAAGACCATAGAAACTAAAAAATCCAAGGCACAACAACAAACCACTTGAACATAACAACTAGTCACACTCACAACATCAATGAAACTCAAGACATAATATCAAAGACTACTTCCAACAATAACCAAAGACAAATCAATAAATCACTTCCAGAGGACTTCAGTAAATCAACACAAATAGAATGTTAGACGAGAGTGTCATCGCATGGTTTCACATGGATTATCCTTACAACCTATCACAAGGTGTCGCCTCCATCTCTACATGGATTCTCCAGACAACCAAGTTAAGGTGCCGCCTCCATCTATGGTTCTCCAGACGGCCTATCTCAAGGCGCCGCTCCATAGGGTCACTCATGCAGAGTCGTTAACCTTTCGAGAAGACAAGGAAATGACCTTGCCAACCATGGCCTTCTCGGTCCCCTTTAGTCTGTGATAGCACTAATAGGCGGACGAGGCTTCACAATTATATTATTAGTGTTTAATCCCCACCTGTGGTTTATTACTTAAGTTATCACTGATTAATCTAACTCTATGTGGGTTACCCTGACAACCCCTTTGTGTGCCGGCCCCCACTAGAGCCACTCTCTCTAGACACTCAAGCACAAGAATATCCAACTGAACAGGATTGTATCAACAAGGAAAACTGAACCAACAATGAATCAACCGCGAGGCATAACCCTCTCACCCAAAATCATATATATAACGTTCACAAACAGTACAATCCAAATGTACATTAACATCACATCCAAGGCCAATCATAAGAACAACATCAAACTACAAGATTGAATAAAGATAACAGTAACCACTCCTCTGGAAGTCCTAAACACATCTTAGGTTCCTATAACTGGACAAGCTAATTCTAGAGTTTTCCTACGAGACATAACTCAAACAAAAGAAAAATCACAATAGATTCGATGAAGACTCAAGAATAAGCAAACAATGCTACACAATTAATTTCAAACATAATCAATTTTACCAATAAATAAATCATTAGCTCAAAAAGAATCCGATTTAATTCAACTCACCGCGATATATTCCTAATTTGTACAACTACATTAGATGTTGAAATTTCTCCTAATTGCTTATCATATTAAAATCATGTTCTGACAAAACAACTCTATTACACAAATGTCCATATAGTAGTAATCATTTTAATAAAATTAATATAATCATATTTCAAAATTATTTTTATAAAACAAATTGAATTAAATCATATTTGAAAAAAAAATCAAATTAAAAACTCAATATATATATATATTAATATATATATATATATATATATAAATATAACAATAAACGGAAATTACATTTTAAATTTAAAATGAATTAAAAATATTGTAATTTGTAATAGAAATAATGTAATAAAATGAAAATCGGGCCATAGTTGTCATTTACTGTAGACAAAAGACATAATGGCCTGGTAATCACAGTAATTCATTGTGGATATTGAAGTCAGAAATTTAGGTCATTGGTACCTGGTATACTGCGAATAAAAGCCACCACGGCTGAATGGGGTAAAATGTGTTTCAAACAACCCCACCCCCTTATAACTTTAATTTTTATTATTATTATTTTTATTATTTTTTTGGTTGTTTTATTTTTATTTATTTTATATAGATATTAAATTCATATTTTATGAAAAGACACAAATTTTCAATATTAAATCAAATTCACTCAGATGTTTTTTCTCTTTTAAAAAAAATAAAATATTTTATTCAATACACAGAAACCGAGGCTCGACCCAGCATACAAGCATAAATATATATATTTATTTATTTTGTTTGTCCAGAACACATTATTTAGATATATATATATATATTTTATATTAAAACTTAATTCATAGGAAAAATACAGAAGAGATTATAAAAGAGTCATGAAATTAATTAAATATATTATATTCAATACCTTCCATATAAAATCTACAATAGAGATGACTCTTATTCTAATCTCATAAAAAGAAACTCAATAGTATTTAAATAATTACAGAGGTACATAATAATTATAAAATGTATTTAAATAACTCAATAGTATTGTCACACAAATATGTATATCAAATTTTGTTTAAATATATATATATATATCAAAGATTTAAAACAAATAATCTGGACAAATAGATTTTTCAATAGATAATATAACAGAAGATTTTCCATTAAATCTAATATAATAACAGATTTTCCAATAATTTTAATAAAGATTTGGTATTTAAGTGCATCTCACAATCAAATGATTTTCTTTTCAAATGGTTATTTTCCAAACTAAGTTTCATTGAAGAAATTTTTGATGGTACTACTATAATTTCCTATAGAGGGTTTGAGGGTTTAACAGAATCAAGTTTTCTATTCACAGATTCATTTTCAAAGAAAATAGAGGAATAGATTTCTCATACTCAACAACTAGATTTTATTTACACAACAATAAAATAACAGTAAATTTAAAGAATGAAACTTGGAGTCCTTCGTTCGAAGAAGAATCCCTTCTGTAGCCTCTTCCCGAATCCTTGCCTATAACTCTTTTCTCAATATTCTACCTTCAATGTTCTTCTGAACTATCTTTTCTTTCCAAAACCACAATAATTTCACCCAGAAAACACCAAACCAAAACTACAGAACAAACTTCACTGTGTGTGAATAATCTCCTCCTAAAAAAATAATAAATCAAAATAAAAATTCAATAAAGCTCTTCCGCTTTCTTTTCTCGAAAATCCCCCTTTCTTATTGGTCCTTTTCCCAGCTTTTAAAAGCACAACTTATCTACAATTTTAATTAAAATAATTTATTTAATCAAGATATTATCTGCACATAATTTTTCTAATTTAATATTAATAAAAAAGATAATATCTAATTATCTTCAACAATGTTCATTTAATTTAATTTCTTAAATTTTAATTAATTAAATACATTTTAATTTACAATAAATTTAAATTTAACAATTTACTAACTCACAATTAAATCAAAACAGCAAGACAACTTTAATTAATTATCTTATCAAATAAGATTAATTAATTAAACACTAACCATAAATTAAATAAAAACTCAACAATTAACTACACAACGACAAGGACAAAACTTCAGTCATGACAAAACGACTCACAACAAACGACGGACTTGGGACGGGGACACTTCC
>VDFB02134143.1:12500-24762 GCA_007258455.2 Sequoia sempervirens | reverse complement strand
AAGTCGTGGGAAATTGATGCTCAAGTGGATTTGTGCCCAGGGCAAAAGGAACTTGAAAATTGCTCCAGCCACGCCTTGAAGAAGGAGATTAACAATTTATCTAAGGGATTGAAATTAAAAGCACATACTGCCATTTGCGCCTTGGACAAGAGGGGAAAACTTGAGAAATTTTCTAAGGCATTTGAATTTGAAAGTAATCAAAGGTTGAAGACACAAGATATCAAATATGCCTAGGTTAGAGTTGAATAAAAAAATTTCAAGGGTGGCAAATTAAAAGTAGACATACACATGTGCGCCTAAAAGTTGAGGTAGAAGGTGAAATTTGCGCCTTAGCTTGAAGAGGCTACATTGATAATCTCTAAGGCGTGTGATTTAAACTTGAAAGCCTTGTATACGCCTTACCTTGAGAATTTAAGTTGATGAAATTTCTAAGTGTTGAGGGGGACGAATAAATATTAAACGTTGAAAAATTAAAGGTTTCCCCCTTTGATCGCGCCTAGACTGGAGATAAAATCAAAATGTGGAAAATGAAAAATCAAGTACGCCTAAGTTTGACATTTGGCTTGGCAGTTAAAAATTAAAAGGCGTTGGAAATAAATAAAAAATTTCTCTAGGCAAATAAAGTGAAATTCGCCCAACTTGAAATAAATTAACATTTAAAATAATTATTTTCCAAAGCTTTTAAATTAAATGTTTCCCTTAAATTTGGACACTTGAAATTTTAAAAGTCGAAAGATTTTAATTACGGGGAATTTATTTTGGAGTTATTACGGACGGAAAATAATTTTGCTTAGCCATTTTTAAATTCTGATAATGATTTTCCACAGATGCTAGCGAAATGAAAAAATTTCTCGAAGGAAATTAAATTTTAAATTCTAATATGCCATTTTAAAAGAGGTGAGATTTTTTTTAAACTGAAGTGAATTTTAGAATTTCTCGAAATTACTTCAGTCAACTGGAAGTAACTGGTAGTCGAGAGGGAAAATTTAAATTTAAAACGAGGAAAGAATCTCCCGGATTAGCAAATTGCTATGACGACTGAATGATGGTTGGGAATATTCTCTCTTAAATTTGGAAAATTTCTAAATCATGGCAAAGTGAATTAATGGCATTTTCTAAAACAGGCGCCAGGTTGCAATTATAAAACTTCGAAGATTTTCATTTCTATTCACAAAATTCTAAGCTGAGATTTGTGCTGGAAAGCTGAAAGTGATTGTTGAGCTGTGAATTTTTGAAGTTGATTTATTTATGAAAGTTGAGAGTTGCTGGAGATTGAGAGTGTTGAATTTGATTACTTCTCTGAGGTGCTGAAGGTTGAAATTGCTGAAGTTGAGTTGCTGATATAAAAATTTCTGAAGTAGCAGTTGCTGAGATTTAGAATTGCTGAAGTTGAATTATTTCTCTGAAGTTTATATTTTCGAAGTTGCTGGGACTTGAAGTTGCTAAGATTTCTGAAGTTGCTGAAGTTGAGAAATTTATTTTTCCAAGTTGCTGAAAGTGAGTGCTGAGAAGAAGTGAAGTCTAATTTTTTCAAAGTTGCTGTGACTTGAGGTAAAATCCGAAGTCGAGATTGCTGAGTTGATTTTTTTTCGAAGAGCTGAAATTATTGTGGCTGCAAGTTGCTGAGAGTTTGAAGTTTTAAATTCCAGAGTTGTATTTCTCGAGGTTTGGAGTTGAAGTTCTACTACTGGAGTTATTAATTTTATTTTCTTTTTGCAGCCAACTCCATTTGCCAGCCATCTCACGAAATTCTTATTTTAAAAGGTTAGAATTATAATGCTTGTTTTTTCATTTTGCAGATGGCTGAAAGTGGACAATGTGATGTTGCTGGAACAAGCAAGGCTGGAGCCAAGGCTGGAAATGCTGAAGCTGGCAAAGAAAATGCTTCGAGGCAGGTGATTATTAAGCAGTTGAAGAAGTCCTTTGTTCCAGAATCAAAGTTCGTATCGAAGTTCGGGAATTTGACGGACACCAACCTCGGTTCTTTCAACCTCGAGGCCTTCAAGAGAAGAATATATGGACAGGGTGATAATCCTCCGACAGTGACCTCGCACAACATCGTAAAAAGTGTATTGTATGCGGCAGCTAGTTTTCCGCCAGCAGTTCAATGTCCAGAGCTTATCATGGAGTGTGCAAATTTCTATAATTTGGACCATCAGACGATTGTTTCTCCGGATGGCATGTTGCTGGCCAACCTCGCATCTGATGCAATTGGTGAGGCGTTCGGGATCTTACCCACAGATAAAATGTTGTACAAGTCTAAGGCAAAAGCTAATAAGATGTATGCCACATCTTTTGACAAGTGTGTTAAGAGGATTAACACTACATGGATGAGGAAGCCAAAGCCTCCTGGCGCCAAGTTACCAAAACAGATTATTTCAGAGGAGCTAAATCAGGAGTATTGCAACTTGATCATGATGCTCAATCGAGTTAACGGCAGCCCGCAAGGATATGTGTTCGAGCCGTGGATGTTCTTCTATATCAACGTGGTGTTAGAAGGAAAGGTGGATGTAGATTGGGCGCAAATGATAAGTGATAACATCAATGAGCAGTTCGAAAATCTAAGGAGAACGAGGACGTTCTACATGAGTTCATATGTTATCTACATGCTGGCTCGGATGACGAAATACAAAGGACTGGCTTACAAGGAGCCTATTGGGTGTGGCTTCAATCAATTCAAGATTCATGAATCTTGCAAGCAGTTGCATCTCACGAACACCTCTCATTTCAAGAGTGTGAATGACGCCTTCACAATGTACCTCACGAGGACTCTTCAAGGGAGATTGCAGCAAAGAATATCTAAGGAAGCACAGGAGTTGATCGAAGAGTATGGGTTTTGGTTTGTCCAATTCCCCAAGTTTACCTATTTAAGGCTGTCGAGGTACCATTCATACGCCTACCGACTCCCAAGGTATCCTACAAATCGAATGATAATGCTTGAGATGTCTAGGCAACTTGTGGCCTACGACAAAATTATAAGAAAGAAGAAGGAAGGTTTGCACTTCCCCATTGTTTTGGGAAACTCAATTGAGGAGTGCCCTTCTTTACAAGGAGCCAAGTAGGCAAAAGAAGAATTGCAGTTCTACCAGTTCACTCTCCATACAAGCCGGCAGGACTTTGATCCTCGAGGGAAGATTGGAACTGTGCAAGGTGAAGAGTATAGACACAAGACTCACTTGGAGGATTTTTGGGCAAACACACAAGATGAAGGAGAAATTAGAAGAACGTTCTCTAGATTGCCCCTGAAGTTGATTAGAGAATGCGAGGTGGTCCAGGTGCCGGATCAAGTTTATGAAGATACCAGACTTACACACCCGGACTACGAGTCAATAAAGAACACGCCAATCCCACCCCCAGATTGGGCTGAGCCGGAAATTACAGACTTAGACACTTTGTCTATGCCTGTCATGACCTTTACAAGGAGTTGGGTGGATGGGCATGTGCACAGGTTGAAAAGAAGATCGATCGCCCTCTCATACAATCTCATGGGTGATCGGAGGCTACCAGTGTCGGCAAAGAAGAAGAAACAGATTGCCCAGGCTACGAAGCCACAACAGCAGCAAGAACCAATTCAGCCTAAACCTCAGAGATCAGAAGAGACATCACCTACTCAGTTGTTGGAATGATCCTCCAGCGTGCATGAAGTCTATGTTTGCAGACCAGAGGGCTAGAGTAAATGAGGAGCCCGAAATTGGAGAAGTTAACCAACCATTGCCAAGAGAGCTGGACAGTCAAAGTGCCAATGCTCCTGAAAGTACTGATCAGCTGGAAGAAGGAGAAGAAATAGAAACAGACATCCGCTTTGATCATGCACTTGAGACAGCGTTCAAGGAGGAAGATATTGTGGAACCTGAGGTTAGAACTCGTGAGGAGGACGGTCAACATATGGAGACAGATGAGCCTCGACCAAATATTGCTCAAGAGGAGGTTCGTGAAGTAGAGGTAACGAAGAACAGCCCCTTATTGTCTACGATACTCAGCATAATGCTCCAAATTAGCTCTCACGTGCAATAAGGAGAGATCAAAAAGATGACATTGACCTGGCAATAGAAATGGAGGAACTTTTGAATAGAACAAGTAGGTCACCTAAAAGGAAGAGAGCCAGAAAATATTCTAGGATGGAAACTAATGAGGCTGGTTCGTGCACTTTCCGTGTTGCCGTTCCAAGGGAGGATTATGACTTAGGTAACGTGATGCCAGAGAATTACACAGTCACTACAATTGAGTTAGGGCGTCCCAGAGCACAGGTAATTGAAGAGGCTGAAAATTCCTTTCAGGCTTTGAAAGGTAGGCTGGTGCGAAAGGAGGAAAAGTATAAGAGATTGAAGAAGGAGCATAAGGCGTTGGTCGGATATGTACAGCATCTAGCACGTCTGTGTGCTCAAGAGATCCCAGCGGTGGAACTTCCGCCTGAGCTACCACGGGAGTCGGTTAGTGGGCTCGAAGAAGTAAAGAGGGCTATTCAGGAGGGAGATAAATGGATAGGCGGTGTTCGCACTGAGGCAGAGAAATTCATGGCTGATCTTGTCTCCTCTTTTCAGAGTGCTTCCAGCATGCTCTCGCGCTTGGAGAACATCAAGCGGGCTTGGGGTGACACTCATTCTAGGACAAAACCATTCCTCGCCAGGCTGCTTTGATGCACGTACCCACACAAACTTTGGTCAATGAAGGGGTGATTGAAGCCGGCGATAGATATGATTTTCTTGGGTGGCATTCGGCTGCATTCACTAGCAAAGGCTTCTTCGACATGGCAACAGCGGAGTCGTCTAAAATCAGGAGGGCAATGAGACATATTCATGAGGGCATCCTCAATACATTGGATGCGTTGTTCGCCAAGAGATTAAATCTTGAGGAGGTGGAAGTGGAAGGATTGAAGGCGAGGTTGCAGCCTTTCTTCTCTGAGATGAGGATGTTTTCTCAACTTGACTTTGAGAACATTTCTACATTTTCAGCTATCATTCAAAGCACGTAGGAGTCTATTGAGACTTGGAGAAAGACTTGTGATCGGCAAGAGCAGATGGTGGCTATTCTTGAGTATCAGCTCAACCTTACTCCAGCAATTTCAGAGGAGGAAGTTGATTCAGTGCTGGCCCGGTTCGTAGCTTACGCAGTCAGAGAGAAGAACAAGGGAAACAAAGTCATGGACGAGAATCTTCTGGAGGGATAGTGGGCATTAATTGCCCATAGTGGTCAAAGGGGGAATCTACTTTTTTTTGAGATCATTAATGACGCCACTCCACCTTCTGGCGGTTTTTAGGGTAAATCTTGTCTAAGGTTTTTGTGGCTCAATCTGAGCCGTCCATTGTACTTTGATCTGGACCATCCATTGGATTGGCTAGCTATATAAAGGGGAGTCCCCTCATTTGTACACTAGTTAGTTAGTCAGTTGGATATCAGATCAAGTTAGAGAGTAGACATTTTGAGAGTTAAAATAGTTTAGTTTCATTGCATTGTTTGAAGGAGAAGGGGAATTCTCCCTTTGAGAATTTTGTAAGAAATTGTCACGAAGGCTAATCATAATAAAAGAATTTCATTGATGGTGAACTCCACTTTTGTCATGAGTAGTTTGTGAGGTTTCTTCTTCCTTCAACTTCAAGTAGGACTTAATTTTCATGCAAATAGTTAATTATGGATGGTTGTGTTTGATTTGAGTGAGCTTCATAAGTCCATACCACTAACAAGCTTACTGATGGTGAGTTTGTCTTGCGTGGTCAACTAGAATACCTTTTAAATTTAACTTCGGTCAAGATTCATGTGTATGCATCGTTGAATTGTGATTCAAACATCTTTTCGCTCCCTTGAAGATTGCACCAACCTTGTCGAAGTTGTCCAACTAGAGGCTAGACAACGTTCAGTTGAAGTTCATTGAAGCCAAGCTCAATACCCTTTTGCATTTAAACTAGGACTAAAATTTCTAAATCTCTGCAGCCATTCAATTCCGTTCAATTCTGATTAGTTTTAGGAAAAATCATACATCAATGCTATATCATTCGCATAAAGTCCCCTTCAAATCTTTAACTTGTTGTCAACTACAAACCTTAAGAACAATTGTGTAAGTCCCCTCGTAAAACAGCAAATCACAACGAACCAACTAAGGGTATTCCAAAGCATTTCAGAACCTTGGAGGTGAACATACGAACTTTCTGGTAATCTTAGCGTATGGGATTCTTTGATCAAGAGAGAATGGAGTAGCCTTCAGACAACTTTGTTCTGTTGATTGATGCGGTCACAAAAATCACATCAACACTACTGATTATTTCTGGTAGGTGCGTTGACACTCTGGCCAACTAACTCCCTTCATGGCGGCTGATTTACCTCCTGTAATTCTTGTTCCTTATTCAACATATTCCTCTGATCGGCAAATAGTGAAACCTCTTGTATGCTTGGAGAATGTGTCTCCAATGGCATAAGTGATGCTATCTCAATTCTTGGAGGCTCTGGCTGAACTGGCTCTTTTCTTTGTGACTCTGGAGCTCGAACAACCTGTTTCTTCTTTGTAGCAGTTGGTGTCCTATGATCTCCCATCAAATTATAAGTCAAAGGAATTGACCTGCTCTTAAGCCTATTCACATGCCTCTCAACCCATCCTCTGGTGAATGTCAAGACTGGGATGCAAAGTGTGTCCAAATCCGCAATCTCCGGCTCCAACCAATTTGGAAGTGGGAGCAGTGTATCCCTCACTGCCTCATAATCTAGATGAAGAACATTCATATCCTCATCCACCTGCTCTGGTATTGGAATAATTTCGCACTCTCTAATCATGCTCAAAGGTAGTCTCGAAAACATCCTTCTTCTTACCTCAACTTCATCCAACGCACCAGCCCAGTAATCTTCAATATTTGCCTTATGCCTGAACTCCTCAAATAGTATCCATCTGATATTCCTGTGGAGGTCATAATGCTGCCTGCTAGTGTGATAAGAAAGGTGGAAAAAATGAAGCTCATTTTCGGCTTCCTTGGCTGCCTATAGTGAAGGACACACTTCGTTTGAATTTTCCATGATGATTGGGAAGTCAAGTCCTCCCTTCTTCTTTCTCTTCTGAATTTATCATAGGCAATGAGTTGCCTAGATATTTCTAACATTAAGATCCTGTTTGTAGGGTATTTGAGCAATCTATATGGATATGAAGAAAACCTTACAGCCTAATGTAAATAAATTTTGGAAATTGGATGAACCAACATCCGTACCTTTCTATCAACTTCTAAGCTTCCTTGGAGATCTTGTGATGAGTCCTTTGCTAAAGTGATCTCGTTATGTGCATAGTGAAGGCGTCGTTGACTCTCTTGTAATGAGTTGTGCTCGTCAAGTGCAGCTCCGGACAAGCCTCATGAATTTTGAACTGCTGAGAGCCATACCCAATCGGCTCCTTGTATGATATTCCTCTGTACTTCGTCATACGAGCCAACATGTAGATGATGTATGAGCCCATATAGAATGTTTTCGTTCTTCTTAAACTCCGGAGCTGCTCGTGCAAATTATCACTAATCGTCACTGCCCAATTAATAAACTCCTTGCCTTCCAGCACAAGATTGATGTAATAAAACATCCAAGGCTCAAAGATGAACGCCTAGGGATATCCTCCAACTCTATTGAGCATCATGATCAAATCACAGTATTCCTGCTTCAAATCATTTGAGATTATCTGTTTTGGCAACTTCGTGCGAGTGGGCTTGGGCTTGTTCATCCAACGAGAGGTAATCATATCAGCACATCTTTCAAATGTTGAAGCATACATCTGCTCAGCACGTTCTCTCATTTTGTAGATCATCTTCTCATGTGAAGGAATTCCAAATGCTTCGCCAATAGCTGCAAGCGTGAGGTTGGCGAACAACTTGCCATCTGGTGAAGTGATAGTCCTTCGGTCTGGGCTGTAGCAGTTAGCACACTCCATGATTAATTTTGAACACTGAATTGCTGGTGGAAAACCAGCAGCTGCATATAGTCCACTCCTGACAATATTGTGAGAAGTGATTGAAGAACGATGGCCTCCAATTCCCATCATTCAACATTTGAAAGCCTCCATATTGAACGAGCCCAAGTTTGTATCAGCCAAATTGCCCAGCAACTTCAACTCCGGCAAGAAAGACTTTCTCAGCTTCTTGATCACAGCTTGTTTGGACACATTTGCCTTGTTGGATTCAGCATTATCTTCCCTGCCAATTGCTCTTACTTGAGCCATTCTGCAAAAATAAAAGATAGTCATCAGCAATTTAACTTAGAAAATAAAATCACATTGGGGCTGCCAGCAGACTTTCAAAAATGAGAAGCTTCAGCACTAAATTTCATCTTCAAACCTCAACACCTCCTGCAGCAACTTCGAACTTCCAGCACTTAGAGAATTCACTTACAGCAATAAAACTTGAGCACTTAAGAAGAAAAATTGGCCAACTTAGCTTCAGCAACTCCTCAGCTCCAAATTTATTTCACACTTAGAGCCAACTTCAGCTTCAACACATTCAACTTTCCTCACACTGCAATCCTCTTTTACTTCAAGTCGAACTTCTTCACCAAGTTTTAGCTTTCACTTCAACAACTGATAAAGAAAATGAAAATCATCTCAATTCTTATAGCCAAGTTGATTTCTAGAAGAAGCCAATTTTGGCAAGAATTCGAATTTCCCTCCTCCGGCAGCTACAACACTTGGCATCTGGCGTCTGGAATATTTTGACCTTCTAGAATTTCAAGAAGATTCATCTCCACTAGGCGTACTTCACTAGCATTTTTAAATCATCTTTTGAAAAATATTAAATTCAATGGCTCCTCTTTAAGAAATTTATTTCACCGAGGCACTAACACTTTGATTTCATCCATCTCTGGTTTGAGAAGATTATTCTCATGAAGAATTTAATCAAATTCATCTAGGCAATCAATTTGAAATTCACCATTCAAGGCATTTTATCTTTAACATCTTTTTCCTTCTTGCCTTAGAAAATTTTAAATTTTTTACTTAGGAATTTTAATTATTCAATCACCCATCAAAATGTTTATCTCAAAATCCTTGGCGAGGTGTGGAAATTTTTAAAATCAACTCCTTGTCAAAGATGTCCAGTACCCAGAAAAAGATTCCCTTCAAAAAGCATCAAACTCATGGGTTTACAAACGAAGGGGTTCATTTAATTTTTGAATTTTATACCTTAGAAAATGTAATGTCCCCTTTCTAAGCTTGACAGTTCAGTGACCGTTGGCCTTTCGTTGGGAACCCGGAGGCTAGTCGGAAGTTAAAATTAGGGTTTCCTAATTTTGAGGAGGTCATTGCTCGGAGATGAAGTTTTTAATGGCGGATTCCTTCTGGGTTTTCAGAGGGCTTCGCAGTGGTATGCTCGTCTCAGCATTCAGAGTACTTTTTGGAATTTACTATTTTTAGTAAATTCTATTTTTGGCAGCTTTCCAGTGAGCTCAGGTTGGTTGACTTCCGGTTCCAGTTTGATCAGTTGACTTCATCAGTATTTGCTTCAGGGCCTTTGCGAAAGGATAAGTTAAGTCATTAAATTAAAAGTCACGTTTTAATTATTATAATTAAACGTTGACCCTTGGCTTAGGCTTAATGACTTTATGTTGTGTTTAAAAGGTGGGCCCTTGAGGGTGGCGCCCTCATTGAAGAATAATTTAATATTTGTCTAAGTCTAAACAAAGGTTTGAGGGGCGCATATTCCAAAAGAGGATATTTAATTAAAATATCAACTATTAATGCTTGGAAGAGAAGGTACGCCTTCTTGAGAAGATGAAAGTTTTGACCTAAAAGCTGTTTCTAGGGTTTCGTGAAGTCAAGCAGCAATTATAAAAAGGGAGTCTTGTGCATCATTTGGATCATCTTGGAAAATACACCGTTATGCTGCCGGATTGAATCTGGATCACTTCGAGGGATGAAGACCTCCTAACCATTGGGCATCTCTTCTCGTTTGTAAGACAACGACTAGTGATGAATTTAGTTTAATTGTGAATTCACTGTATTCCGTGCATTGTAATCTGCATTAGTATTGTTAGTTTCAGATCTTGCATGTTAGAGGATTTCTGATTTTGGCACATTAGCTACAGCCGACCTAGTCATTCATTCATATTTCCAAAAATACAAAACATTTCATTGTGGGTAGTGGATAGTTCTATTCCTTTGGCTTGGGCGCCATTGTGTGACAAGTTGCAGAATTTTTATTGATGTATTTAATTTTTAAAGTGAAGTCGAACCTGTCAGCAGGGCCGTACCATTCTCAAGGTCTTGGGATTTGTGCATTTAATATAAGTGGCATTTAAAGTCTGTTTTGAGTTTCTAGTTTGAGCGCCTTATTGTTAAAGGTGTTTTGCATTAAATATCTAGTCATGTGGATCAGTTTCTAGGAAGATCTGATCATTTACATAAATCTGTGTTGCTGGTTTATGAAGAAAAAATACAGTATTGTTATAACAGCGTACAGGGATCTGCTCTTTTGCTCTTGGATGGTTGTTGGGACTCTTAAAGGCTTCACGGAGACATCATTGAAGATTGCACAGATTAAAAGAGGTTGGATCCGTTCCTTTCATGCAAATTAAGCTTATTCTTGGCAATCATTGAATGCTTCAATATTATTGCAATATTCTTAAAGGCTGATTTGTAATTTGGTAGCAAGTAATCATCTTTTAAATTGTATACTGGCAGTAGTACTGTCGGTCCTCGATTCTTGCTCAGTCAGATTGTAATGTTCTCTCTTTCAGCATTTTGATATTGTATGTAATCCATATCCGCCCTATGGTCGCTACTTTCCCGTCTTGGGTCAGCAAGCACATTCTGGGTGTTGAGGGTTTTCAGTTTTCGGCAATTTCCTTCAAGCAGTAGTTTTTGTATTCAGCATTTTCTTTCAAGCAGTAGTTCTGTATTTACTCCGTCATATGGTCGCCCCTCACTCCGCATCGGATTGGGTAGCACATACTTGACGTTGAGTTCCTTTCTGCAAATAGATTAGAAGACCCTCTGACCAATGCTCACCCTCAGCGGTGCCATTCTGGTTAGGGTTGCTTTCTTGCACGTTTCGGTTTATCTATCTAACCTTAACGGGTGCATGTTTGTAATTTGAAATCTGAATCATTGAAAAACAAAAAAAATTTGGCTCGGTATATTTCAGAAAAATATTTTGCCATCAAATTTATCTTCATTCTTCATTTTGAGCGTATTTTCCTTGCTTTGCCTTGACAATTTTTCATCAACCTCATGGAACTGGTGCATTTTGATGTATCTATTGCCAATTTATCCATGCCTTAGTGAATTTCATCACCTCTCTCAAGCTTGGGCGTATTTCTCTAAGGAAGGTGGAATTTTGTGCCTAAGAAAAATTTTATCATCTTCATGAACATGGGCACATTTAGCTAGTCTAGGAGGAATTTAAACTTGTTTTATCCTTCTCTAGGCCAACTTCAATATGGGCGCATTTGATGCATCAAGGAAGAATTTCAACAATACTCAACGTATTTCCTAGAGCCACCTCCAATGTGGGCGCATTTTGCATGTTGAGGAGGAATTTAACATTACTTTGAAACTTTTCCAAAGAGATTTCCATCATGGGCGCATTTGGGACCCTCTGCAGGAATTAACAATGACTTAGAAATTTATTTTCATCCGTCCCCAATGGTCTAGTAAGTTGGGCGCATTTGGGACCCCAAGGAGGAATTTGCCAATACTTAGGAAATTTTCCAACCTTTTTCCTCACATTGGGCGCATTTGAGGGTGTGAGGAGGAATTTCTTCTCTTGAAACTTTTTTTCATCCAAGCCAGCTTCATCTTGAGGGCGCATTTAGGGGGCTAAGCAGGAATATCTCATGCCTTAGACAATTTTTCATGGCTTCTCCTCCTTGAGGGCGCATTTGAGGGGGGGAGCAGAAATTTTAACATTTGAAACTTTTTCATCCTTTTGCCAGTTTCATCTTGGGACCATTTCACAGGGGGTGAAGGAATTTGTTTAGACTTGGACATTTTTCTAGCTTGCTCGCTCTTATTTACTATATTTAGTAAGCCCTCTGATTTTCATACCCCTGAAGCATGGATTGATTTGGAATTCACGCCATGGGATCCTCATGACCTAGTTGATCTATTCACACTACCATCTCGTGTTGACTTGCTATTTATAGCATGTTTCTGGAGGTGATTTACTATTTATAGTAACTGCTCAGTTTCAGGACTTCTGCAACTCCGTTTAACTTGAAATCTGACTGGTGTGATCCTCATGGGATGATTTGCCTATTCACATTGGCGCTTGCTACTGACTTGCTATTTATAGCCTGTTTCTGGAATGCCTTA